>JABMCL010002055.1:1542500-1560000 GCA_018857735.1 Alviniconcha marisindica | reverse complement strand
GTGGCATTCTATATAACAGGGCTGTGTGACGAGTGGCATTCTATATAACAGGGCTGTGTGAGGAGTGGCATTCTATATAACAGGGCTGTGTGACAAATGCTGCACCCCGTACCTAATAAGCCATACAGTTTCTGTGGACGTAAACCACCATGAAAAAAGAAGAAGAATGCCGCTCTGTATATCGGGACTGTGTGTGACTAGTGACATTCTAACGGGACTCTGTGACGAGTGCTGTTCTATATATCGGGACTGTGTGTGACTAGTGACATTCTAACGGGACTCTGTGACGAGTGCTGTTCTATATATCGGGACTGTGTGTGACTTGTGGCATTCTAACGGGACTCTGTGACGAGTGCTGTTCTATATATCGGGACTGTGTGTGACTTGTGGCATTCTAACGGGACTCTGTGACGAGTGCTGTTCTATATATCGGGACTGTGTGTGACTTGTGGCATTCTAACGGGACTCTGTGACGAGTGCTGTTCTATATATCGGGACTGTGTGTGACTAGTGACATTCTAACGGGACTCTGTGACGAGTGCTGTTCTATATATCGGGACTGTGTGTGACTAGTGGCATTCTAACGGGACTCTGTGACGAGTGCTGTTCTATATATCGGGACTGTGTGTGACTTGTGGCATTCTAACGGGACTCTGTGACGAGTGCTGTTCTATATATCGGGACTGTGTGTGACTAGTGACATTCTAACGGGACTCTGTGACGAGTGCTGTTCTATATATCGGGACTGTGTGTGACTAGTGACATTCTAACGGGACTCTGTGACGAGTGCTGTTCTATATATCGGGACTGTGTGTGACTAGTGACATTCTAACGGGACTCTGTGACGAGTGCTGTTCTATATATCGGGACTGTGTGTGACTAGTGACATTCTAACGGGACTGCAGTTGTAATAAGAACTGGCAGTTGCATTGTAATATGGTAGACAGTGCAAAGTATCTAGTCAACTCCCAAAATGTTCACTCTCATTAGACCGTCTTGTCTTTCAGTTAAAGATGCAAGCTTTAGCCTCAGAGTGAATTGCTGTAATCTGAATCATACATGAAGCCCGAAGCGTTTGTTTAGAATCAACAGGCAAAGGAAATCATAATAGCGCTCGACAGACGTCACACGTATAATAAGGGACACAACAACAAAGGCCTGGATCGTCTGCGGTAACTCACACCTGGCATACGAGTAGATCTGCAAGGTACAGAACCTCCATTTAAGGTACTCGTCGATACAGGTGTGTAGGCACAAGGCAACTATTTTTTTAATTCAAAAACGGAAATAATTTCATACTCTCGCCTCGCTTAGCCCCCCCCCCCCCCCCCGCCCCCCCCCCTTCCCCCACTACTTGGAGAAAACAGTCGCTGACGAGGTAGTGCCCAGAGACTGGAGCAGAGATGACGAAGCATTTACTGTCATTAACCGTTGAGAGTACAGTCGTCTGGGGCCGGCAGAGATGACGAAGCAGTTACTGTCATTAACCGTTGAGAGTACAGTCGTCTGGGGCCGGCAGAGATGACGAAGCAGTTACTGCGTCAGTAACCGGCGTTGAGAGTACAGTCATTGAAAAGGCAGTGTCCAGAGACTGGAGCAGAGAAGACGACCCACCCATTTACTGCGTCATCAACCGCTGAGAGCACAGTCTGGAACTGGCAGAGATGACGCACCATTCACCGTGTTATTGACCGTTGAGAGTACAGTCACTGAACAGGCCGTGTGTGTGTGTGTGTGTGTGTGTGTGTGTGTGTGTGTGTGTGTGTGTGTGTGTGTGTGTGTGTGTGTGTGTGTGTGTGTGTGGGGTTTGGTGTGTGTGTGTGTGTGTGTGTGTGTGTGAGAGGAGAGAGAGAGAGAGAGAGAGAGAGAGAGAGAGAGAGAGAGAGAGAGAGACTTTGTTGTTTAACGTCCACGGAGGCGAGCAAACTCCAAGCACCGGTTTACGACATCCTTCCTTCAACCACTGCCGTATTTAGTTACACCATAGGTTTCCGAAAACTGTCAGCTAACGAGCAGTTTTTTGTTGGTGCTCAAACAGTAGTAAGTTTGTTACAAACAACTCAAATAAAACAAGGCATGTCATTTATAACCGCAAACAAAGTTTACACCAGCACAAATAAAACCACAATCGTTTGAATCGAGACAGAACTCTCTTCTTCTTTTTTTACCCGGGGTGGATACGTCTCATGTTTACGTGCGTGCTTTGGCGCTATGTTGTAGGTAGGTAGGTAGTGTTGCTTAATGTCCTCAGATGTCAGTTGACATATTAGGGACAAGCTGAGACCAATGCCGAAGCATGGTTCAGTATAGCTTTACGTCCACGGAAACCAGAAGGCTCGTTAGGACGGACAGTCCAGGACGGCCACCTCGACTCTCACACAGCTCCTGAACTATGGCGCTAGGTTGCTTCTACAGTCATATTAGTACCCGAACCTTTCGGAGGGCGCTGAACGCGTCGCTGGACAGCTGCGCGGAGATAAAGAGTGCCCCTTCAGTGGCGTAACTAAATCTGGCAGAGTTTGGAGCAAGGTGCCGGAAAGCCGATGCTGGGAGTGTGGGAGGCGAGAAGGCCTATTAGGGACGGGACGCGTGGGAAAAGTGGGAAAGAAGAGTGAAACCTCGAAACAGGCACCAACCCGTAAGACCAAGGCTGTCGTGGACCGCCGCCAGAACAACAAAATGTTAAGGCAGTGTCCGTCCGGCATTGCGCAGCCACCACCGCACCACGCAATTGCTGTCCCAACTGCTATGCACAACAGAGTCACAAAGACAATGTCCGTAGCTCCGCCGCTGGGAAACAACCGAAGCAAAAGAAGTCCAACTCTCAAGCCCAGCACCACCTCCCTGCTTTTTGATCTCTTCTGGGCTAGCTTCTTCGTGAGAGCCAAGATTATAAATAAGTATTTAATTTATAATCTTTGGTGAGAGTCCAGCTCACCTCCTTCCTCTTGATCTCGTCTGGACTCTGTCGAGGCCGTGTCCACAAACAACTACTCATGAAGGAAAGGTGAAGGCCGATGCCGAGAGTTCGAAACCACGGCCAGGAGATCCGTCTACTGTGTGACAACGAAGGCTGGCGGTAAGCTAACGTTCCCACTGCCGGGGCCCACACGGTCCCACCCGCCACAGGTCGTTGAAGTGGGGAACTGAAGAGTCTTCGGTTGGCTTACAGAGCTGCTGCCACCTTCCTTATCTCGTGCCACGCAACCACAGGCCCCGGAGTACGTGTCTCTCCATAATTTTATACCCCAGCCCCAAAAAGCCAGCGCATAAAGGGTAAAAAAGTAAAAGAAAGAAAAAGAAAAGACAAGAAAGAAAGAAAGAAGAAGAAGACGAAGAAGAAGAAAGAGAAGAAAGGAAGGAAGGAAGAAAGAAAGAAAGAAAGAAAGAAAGAAACAAAAGAACAACAACGAAGAACTGAAAACCGATTTTGAGCCGAAGCGATTCCAATAGCATTCCAAGACCGGCCAGAACACACTGTTGAGATACAGTGGTGCGCCCAGCGCATGACGTGCAAGGGTTAAACTAAATGTTTGTGATTAAATAAACGGTGTCTGATGCAACTGTAAACGTGACGCCGTTCGGGTTCTACGATTACACTTGCGCCAAGCGAGAATGCCTCTTCGGCTGGTGCACTGCCGCAGTACGTCTGAAGTTGCGGAGGTTCAAAGCTGCGATGTAAGCAACGGGAAAATCGTGATGCAGAGTTAGCTGAAATTTACATGTGTGCATGTGTAGGACAGGTACAATACAATTCCGTTTTTTTCCGGTCGCGGAATATCGGCTTTTTTAAAGATTTTTTTTAAAGATTTTAAAAAAGCAATTCGTTCTCTGTTTAATCTCTGCGGAAAAGCAAACTCAGTCGTGTCAAACGTATGCCACGGGCTGAATATTGTTAAAGCTATATTATAACAGCGCAGAAGAAATCATCGAAACTGGGAAAACGACGAGCTCCTTTTCTTCTCTCTCTCTCTCTCTCTCTCTCTCTCTCTCTCTCTCTCTCTCTCTCTCTCTCTCTCTCTCTTTCCTCTTCTTCCAGTTCTTCCCGTTCCCGAGAAAAATAATAATCTTTTAAAATTGTCTTTTTTAAACAAATTTTTATCTGCTTCTAATTTTCGTCTTCTCTTCTCCATTAGGTCAACGGCATATTATTGCTGCCGAATTTTACTGATGCACATGGTGCTTAATTCACAGCCAGAGAGAAACAAGTATGTAGCACGGAATAAGCTACATTACTCGTACCTCAGGCTGCAAGAGAAGAAGAGAAGCACTTCCTCAGCCATAGGGTCAGAGAACTAAAGCCTCCTTGATAGGGTTGCCAAGGGTGGGGATGGGGGCACTCCGCCAGTGCATGCAGGGGAAATACGGAGGGAGTGGGGCGAGGTGGGGCGGGGAGAAGAGGGGGGCGGGTGGTTGGGGAAGGCGGGGGGGGGGGGGGGCGGATGGACCTGAAAAGCCAGGTTTGCACCTGACAAACCCCAGTTGCTAGTGGCAACCAGAGAGGGGGAGCGGGCACCTCCACACGTGTGCACATCGTGGGTACAGAAACAGACCAGCTTCACGGCGGGTACAGAAACAGACCAGCTTTACGGCGGGTACAGAAACAGACCAGCTTCACGGCAGGTAGAAAAACAGACCAGCTTCACGGCGGGTAGAAAAACAGACCAGCTTCACGGCGGGTACAGAACCAGACCAGCTTCACGGCGGGTAGAAAAACAGACCAGCTTCACGGCGGGTAGAAAAACAGACCAGCTTCACGGCGGGTACAGAACCAGACCAGCTTCACGGCGGGTAGAAAAACAGACAGCCTCACGGCGGGTACAGAAACAGACCAGCTTCACGGCGGGTACAGAACCAGACCAGTTTCACGGCGGGTAGAAAAACAGACAGCCTCATGGCGGGTACAGAAACAGACCAGCTTCCCGGCGGGTACAGAAACAGGCCAGATTCACGGCGGGTACAGAAACAGACCAGCTTCCCGGCGGGTACAGAAACAGACCAGCTTCATGGCGGGTAGAAAAACAGACCAGCTTCACGGCGGGTAGAAAAACAGACCAGCTTCACGGCGGGTACAGAAACAGACCAGCTGCACGGCGGGTACAAAAACAGGCCATCTTCTTGCCAGGTACACAGTCCAGCTGTTCAATGGATACAGAAACAGACCAGCTTCACAGTAGGTATAGAAACAGACCAGCTTCACAGTAAGTACAGAAACAGACCAGCTTCACGGCGGCTACAGAAAGACACCAACTTCACCGAAGTGGGTACATGTCGGAGACAGCTAGCTTCACAGTTACGTAGGTACAGATACAGCCAGCTTCACAGTAGGTACAGAGACAGCTAGCCTTCACAGTTGGTACAGAGACAGCTAGCTTCACAGTAGGCACAGATACAGCCAGCTTCACAGTTATGTAGGTACGGATACAGCCAGCTTCATAGTAGGTACAGAGAGAGCCAGCTTCACAGTAGGCACAGAGAGAGCCAGCTTCACAGTAGGTACAGATACAACCAGAGTCACAATGGGTACAGATACAGCCAGCTTCACGACAAGTACAGATATGACCAGCTTCACAGAGGGTACAGAGACAGCCAGCTTCACAGAGGGTACAGAGACAACCAGCTTCACAGTAGGTGCAGACACATCCAGCTTTTCAGTGGGTAAAGAAACAGACCAGTCTCGCGGTGGGTACAAAGACAGACCAGCTTCACAGTAGGTACAGAGACAGCCGGTATAGAGCTAGCCAGCTTTGACGGTGGGTACAGAAACAGACCAGAGTCAGTGCGTGTGGAGAGAGAGAGAGTGAGAGAGAGAGAGAGAGAGAGAGAGAGAGAGAGAGAGAGAGAGAGAGAGAGAGAGAGAGAGAGAGAGAGAGAGAGAGAGAGAGAGAGAGAGAGAGAGAGAGAGAGAGAGAAGCTTCACGATGGATACAGAAACGTAGACTGGCATCGCACATACCGTTGGACACACATTTAAACACACACACAACCGGCTGTGAAACACACACGCACGCACGCACTCACCAAACGCGGGGGGGGGGGGGGGAGAGAGAGAGAGAGAGAGAGGACAGACAGACAGACAGACAGACAGACAGACAGACAGATAGAGGATGAGATTGACAAGAAAAGAGTTGTCACGCTCCGACTGTGTTGGTAATCCTCTGGTACGTTCTGGAACACGACGTGCCAAGAAAATGTCCCAAAACCCAACAGGTTATCCAATGCGCGCTTGGAAACAAAATTGGACTTTCCATATATAGAAAATAAAGTGTGCATTGTCAAGACTACATTGTCTTTGTTTTGCAGACAGACACTGCACAGACAGCAGTAGATATGCCGCTGGGCAGACTTCAAACAAAGACACAACACCTGCACAACAGCAAGGCTTACATTATCTCGCTCAGGTTGCCACACGCTAAATGTTAGAACCTCCACAACAAAGCGGAGAATCTCTGTAGTAAGAAAAAAAGGCTGGGGGGGGGGGGGGGGAGGGGGAATTCAGAGGGGGGGGGGGGGAGGGGGGAGGCAACAACACAGTGAGATGTATCTACAGTAAAAACAATAACAACAACAAAAACAAAACAAACAACAACAACGTGGAATCAAAATGATAGGGGCATATGCACAGTAAAACATCAAACAAAACAACAAAAAATCCAAAACGAAGATTGGCATGTGAACAGTAAAAGAACAAACAAACAAAAAATAGGGTATCAAAAAAAGAGAAAAAAAAAGAGGGGCATATAAGCAGCAAAAGAACAAAGAAAGCAATAGGGAATCAAAAAAAGAGCGGTGCCAGTTTACAGTAAAAGAGCTACCAAAGCAATCGCGAATCAAAAAACGGAGCTTTTGTTGCAAGCAGCGAAGACACCATAAAATAATGTAGCCTGTCAGTAAACATGGTGCTTAACGTCCACAGAAACCAACGTAGCCTGTCGCCATAGGGCGCGCTTTTCTACTACCCTGATGGGTCCGTGCGACAGGCTACGCAGCGTCACCCATGAAAACAAAGGGACGTAATCAGGAGTTGAGCAGACGACACCAGCAACGCTCGCTTTTTGTGTGTGTCTGGAACAGCTGGAGGACTTCCCTGCGGTGCCAGAGAACCTCTGATTCAAGCAGTTCACTTCATCGTGGAACCGACAGCAAAGGCAACGTTTGTTTCGTTCGCATTTTAATCGCGCTTACATCATACGTGTTTAGAGAGCGCTGGGACACGCCCCTCTGAGGTGCGATCTTCATTTCTACGATTCTTTGTGGCTGCCCTCATGGAAACACTGACACCTTCATTCTCTATCTCTTTTGTGTTGAGGAGACTTCAGAGAGCGTTAATCTTGAACTTTACTGTCATTTATTCCCGGCTCTTTTGCGATAGGCCTATAGTATTTTGGGCCAAAAAATCGTATTCGACGTAGCCTATCTGTCAGTCTTTTACACACACACGCACACACGCACGCACGCACGCACGCACGCACGCACGCACGCACGCACGCACACACGCACACACACACACACACACACACACACACACACACACACACACACACACAGATATAACAATCCTGCAAGACGCATTAGTGAAAAGGCATGATGCAGAACCTCTGTAGCTTAAAACGACCGAGGTTCTCTCTCTCTGGTTCTGGATAGATAATGCATTTTGACTGATGCAGCCTACCGTAGCTGAGACCATCAATTGATACTGACGCAGTGTTGTCCACACCTACACACCTGTGCTGCCTCCACCCATCCCCCGCCGCCTTACCCACCCGCCCCATTTTTTTCCGCCCATGCCAGACGTGGCACCTAGTAGCAGACGATTAGGGTGAATCACTTTCGTCTGTAGCCGGTTAAATTCTGTGTCTTTTGGGCCACGGAGAAATCCGACAGAAATTAGAAAGACGCAAAGCAGCGTCAGAGAGGAGACAGAAATTAGAAAGTCCGAACTGATAGAATTCAGAAAAAGAGAAAGAAGAAGTTAGAAAGACAGATAGCAGTAGGAAAGAGAGGAGACAACAATTTAAAAGGCAGAACTGCTAGCAGTAGGAAAGAGGAGACAGACATTAAAAAGGTCAGAACTCCTAGCAGTACGAATGAGAGAAGACAGACATTTAAAAAAAACAAAAAACAGAGCTGCTAGCAGTAGGGAAGAGAAGACAGACATTAAAAAGACAGAACTGCTAGTAGTAGGAAAGAGAGAAGACAGAAATTAAAAAGACCAAACTGCTAGCAGTAGGAAAGAGAGAAGACAGAAATTAAAAAGACAGAACTACTAGCAGTAGGAAAGAGAAGACAGAAATTAAAAAGACAAAACTGCTAGCAGTAGGAAAGAGAAGACAGAAATTAGAACGTCGGAACTGCTAGCAGTAGGAAAGAGGAGACAGGCAGAAATTAAAAAGACAAAACTGCTAGCAGTAGGAAAGAGGAGACATTAATTAATTAAAAAGGTCAGAACTGCTAGCAGTATGAAAGAGAGAAGACAGAAATTAAAAAGACAAAACGGCTAGCAGTAGGAAAGAGAGAAGACAGAAATTAGAACGTCGGAAAGAGGAGACAGAAATTAAAAGGACAGAACTGCTACAGGTAGCAAAGAGACACAAATTAGGACAGAATTCTTGGCAGTAGGCGAAGCACGCAAAGCCGTATTCTGACCTATTAGTCAAGGCCCAAACTCCAGGGAGCCTTTGATAGCTCTGATTTCTCAGCAGAGCATGGCAGTATGCTTTCAGAGACACATGGGGGAAAAAGTGACACGATGAAGCATGCGCTCAGTGTAGAAGTCACACGGGGTAACTGCTCAGTGTGGACAAGAATTTTAATATCAGCTGTCAGACGCCTTGTTTACATCTGTTTATCTTTCTTTAAGCACTTTCTAAATTCGGAACCGTCAGCTATGTTCGGGAGACAAAAAACTAGAATGTAACCGTCTCGGGGTGTGTGTGTGTGTGTGTGTGTGTGTGTGTGTGTGTGCGCGCGCGCACGAGATCAGCGCCGCCTGCTGCGAGAGTACGTCCGAAGTTATGCAAATTATATGGGCCCCGATCATAGGCCACTGAAATTGTCATTGTTGGCATCTTATCTCTAGCCGGAACTTACACTGGGGCTAAAAAATAAATAAAAAAAATGTGTTAAGAGTTTCATCAGGATTACTTTCAGCTGTTGCAATGTTCGTGACCAAGTCGAGCTGCTTTGAAAACGATGATCAAGCGCCTTGGGTCTGTGCAGATGGAAGCCTTAGTTCGAACACACATATTGTTTACTCCGCTTGTCTAAGTGGGTGGAGCTGTCTGGGTAAAAGCGAGAGGTCAAGTATGGACGGAAAATCGGGCAGAAAATGACGGGGGCGGTGGCGGTATAGGTGTCAGTGGTGGGGTGGCACGTGTGAAGGGTGTCTAAGTTTTATACGCGTTGCACGTGCCACTGATCTGAGGAGGCGCGGAGCGGTCTGCATAACAGATCACCGTCCCTCATTTCACGCCTCTGGGGGGAAAATTTAAAGCGCCTTCTCGTGATTGAGACTTCAGCGGTGCTCATCTTGAGATCGGACCACTGAGCTAGATCCCAGTCGATCGGACTGAACGGACGCTGCAGCTCCTGTCTCTCTGTTCCTCATCTTTCTCTATCAGGGATATGTGCGTGCGTCGGTGCGTGCGTGTGTGTGTGTGTGTGTGTGTGTGTGTGTGTGTGTGTGTGTGTGTGTGTGTGTGTATGTGTGTGTGTGAGAGAGAGAGAGAGGGGTGTGTGTGTGTGTGTGTGTGTGTGTGTGTGTGTGTGTGTGTGTGTGGAGAGAGAGAGAGAGAGGAGGGAGGGAGAGGGGTGTGTGTGTGTGTGTGTGTGTGTGTGTGTGTGTGTGTGTGGAAACATAACGAGTCCTGTCGATGGGAACGGAATAAGAACACTACTAAAAAATGAATTAAAAAAAAGAAAGAAAAAGACTCACAGCAGTCTTTCAGTCCATAATTATGTAGTCTGTTAAAAATCGACCGTTGATTGTCACGAAAGCTCGGCCGTGAGCGTTGCCATTTTGCACCTGTCTCTCCGTGTCCTTTACGTCATGATCTCAGGCTGGCATGTGTGGCACCGGTGTCTATTACGTAATTTCTGCTGTTAATTGCTACTTTAGAATTGACACGTTTTCGCCAGTACAACAGGCTTTCACGGGCCCGTTCGTGGAAATGCCCATAATTATATCTTTGAACTAATTCCTTATACTTGTCATTTGGAGAAGGTGAAATTCTTCTGTCTTATCCATATTTCCCGTCAGTAAATCTGACAATCTTTTTCCAAACTGTGCCGCAACGGCGAAATGAACGCCATTTCGCAAGCGGACACATTTGTTTTGCAGTACAATCTCCCACCGTAAGACTGGGCGTGCCGCTGAAAAAAAAAAAAAAAAAAAAAAGAGGAGAGAGAGAGAGGGAATCATCCATTACACATTTATTTAAAAACGGGCAATTCGAACAAAGTGAACACACTTTTACCTTTTCTGAAAGAGGGGTAAATTTCACACACTCACACACACACACACACACACACACACACACACACACACACACACACACACACACACACACACACACACACACACACACACACACACACACACACACACACTAACACACGCTAACTAACACACATTGACACACACTAACACAAATGAGCTAGAGGGGAAAAACAAACAAAACATTACGTAAAGCTAACATTTATCAAAGATAACGAAAGCGGGTTTTTAAATGACAACTGATTTATTTTCTACGGATAATGATCCATATCATAACTGAATTAACATTTCAATTTTTTCTTTTTCTTTTGTTTCATGTTCGCTTGTCACCGTGAAAATTATTTCTAAATCATCAAGAGTAAGGGTCACTGATACCAAAAACTGAGAGAGAGAGAGAGAGAGAGAGAGAGAGAAGAGAGGAGAGAGAGAGAGAGAGAGAGAGAGAGATGTTGATTCAACATCTCAGAAATGTTCAGCTATTCAAAATAAATAAATCTAAAAATCTGGAAACTAACAAGAAAGTGTAATATTTCCGGAAAATGCTTCTCAACGAAATAGCAGCATATCACAACCACTTTAGAAAATGATGATGTTATTGAAGATGACATCAAATTGCCATCGACACAGATTGAGAGAAGGAAGACATGGCACACGTCTGGCCTTTAATTTTTACCCACTTCATTCATATACATCGTAAACTGGGAAATAACACAAAATTCAGGAGCATATCTTTCAAAGTTGAAAATACAATGCGCTTAAAATAAAAAGTAGGTCTAGATTGTCATCATTCATTGATTCGATGAAAATCCAAGCGAACCTAAAGACAATTCGAACATAGTAATTCAATCACTCAAAGTCATCAACCACTATAGTAAAAAACAAAACAAAACAAACAAAAAAACGTGTTCATCCCACACTCAAGTTCGTTCAGATCAGACGACATTCATCCGATCGAATAGAGAGAAATTCCGTTCAAGCGGCCAGACAGACCCACAAAAGACGAATTTCATTCAGTCACTTTTTCATCCAAGAGGCAGCAGCGAAGTTTCATCCACTCAAATTAAACAGAGAAAATGCCTTTCAATCAGCATTCTCCGTGTCCAATCAACATCACTTCTTCGACCAATCAAATCACACATAGCGCAAATCATAATTCGCCCATTTGTAACAATTGCCCGAATGAATGCTTACCCAAATTTCGGTGTAGAACAATTAGGTAAACACTTGTAGAAAACCCATGAAACGTTCTCATATATATATATAAACACAGCTGCATAGAAAAATAATTTTTTGCGTATTTCATCTGATACCGATTTACACCCTCTCATCAACTCACGAAAAAAAGTATCTCCGAAAAATGGACCCATTGTGTCGTCACAAGAGAGAAAATTTGGCCCACTTACGCAACGTGGTCGACGAAAGTTTGACGACCCCAACGTCTTTGACGGATTTACCAGAACGATTTTCTGTTTCTCTCGTGTACGACGATCAACCTCAATTTCGGCGAGAGAGAACTCTCCAAAAGAAAATGATTTTGAACTTTGGGGTAAAACTGAAATCGAAAGAGTGGTGCGTCTTGTCGGCGCGTGTTGGCTGACTAATCGCGGTCATTCAGTTTCGGCGACACGTCAATTTATTATCTTTAAATGAACACTTGTTAAGCGCCTCGTCTCGAGAGGAGCCCTCAGCGCTTCACAATGGCAACTATAACGCTATTCTGTGTGTGTGTGTGTGTGTGTGTGTGTGTGTGTGTGTGTGTGTGTGTGAGAAAAGTGAGAGAGGGAGAGAGAGAGAGAGAGAGAGAGAGAGAGAGAGACGAACACACACACACACACACACACACACACACACACACACACACACACACACACAGACAGAGACACAGAGAACAGAGAGAGAGAGTTTGACGTTGCAGTAGCCTTTCCGACTGTTTGCTGCCTGTAACAATGGGTCTTTTTTTTCCGGAGGTGCTTTCTTCCGTAAGCTGATAAATAATTGATCGTATGTTGAAATAGCCAAAGGGTTAATCTCTTGAGTATTCAACAGCATGACTTACATTGATTTGTTTTTTGGATGATTGTTTGAAACAGAAATTTGGGTAATGTACTATACTGGGTTCCTTTAGAACAAAGGAAAGAATGTAACTTGACTGATGAACATTACCATTACACACACACACACACACACACACACACACACACACGCACACACGCACGCACGCACGCACGCACACGCACGCACACATACACACGCACGCACGCACGCACGCACGCACGCACGCACGCACGCACACGCACACACACACACACACACACACACACACACACACACACACACACACAAAACAACAACAACAACAACAACAAAACTCATTTCGCACAGATTCACTGAGGACTCGCACAACTTGACCCATTGTTTAGCACAGAAGGGTAGAAAATTTACATCCAGTGAACATGGAAAATATATACACATCATAAACGTGAACACTACATTCAAATCACTTGAACACAAAACACGTTTGAAAAATACACGTAGCTTATTGAAAAGATGCTTTGAAAATTTACCAGATTGTCTGCAGACTTGGCGATGCTGAACGGTTCACTCCAACGACTTCTGGCGAATCTGACTTCTGGCGAATCGTCGTGTCGCACATCGCGCACAGCTGTTTAGGCTATTACGCTGACTGGATGTTTTGTCTGAGAAATTTTACATGTAGATTCCTGTCGTGGGGTTCTCATTCATTTTCACATGTAATCACAGCAGTAAACCTTTCTCAGCTAACCAAAGGAAAACACATGTTGTATTGTTTTCTAAGAAAACAAAACAAAAACAAAACAAAAACACACCACTTTCTCACAAAAGAGGGATCATACTGGAGGGACTCACTGATTGTAAGTCACTCTTACTCCAAGCCAGAGTGTTCCGAGATGGCGAGAATGTGTTTGGAGGAGAGGTTCTTGTGAACGTTGAGACTCGATGACGTAGCCCTCAGACTCCCGCGACCGCCCCGGCCGTTCGCTCCCCTCCCTACCCCTCTCGGCGCCAGTTTAGAAATCTCGCCATCGCCGTCACTGGCGTCGTCCTCGGAGGCAGCGTAGCCCACAGCCGCCATCACGTGCTGGAGAAGACCGTCACTGTCGGAGCTGGAGGCGCTGGTGTTGAAGGGGGGTTTCAGCTGTTCCCCTTCCTTCTCCCGCCCCTCCTCCTCCCCCTCCTCCTCCTCCCCCTCCTCTTCCACCCCCAGCCAAGAGAACGTTTCTTCCGGCACTTCCACGTCCACGGCTTCCAGCCCCACCTCGCCCGGGTCCTTGCTGTGTGTGTAGCCGATGTCGTCCAGCGGCTCCGCTGCCTCTATGCTGGCCAGCCAGTTCTGGCACCGCCGGTTGTTTTCCTCCACGTACAGCCGCTCGTCCAGCTCCGCCGCAGGGCGCATCCGCAGCCGCAGCTCCCGGGGCCGCGTGTCGGCCAGGTTGACCGTCAGCTCCCCCTCCGGCAGCTCATCCACGTCGATGAGGTGCTCGCTGCGAGTGCGGTGGATGCGCGCCCGGACACGCTTGGAAGGCTTGGCGCTTTTGGAGCTGTTGCCCAGCGCGCTGAGCTGCGACGTTAGGCGAATCCCGCCAACGCTGTAGCTGTCCATGGGGTCACCTCCACCTCCTCCTCCTCCACCACCACCACCACCACCACCACAACCGCCGCCACCACCCCCTCCTCCGCCTCCATCGCCTCCTCCGCTGCCGCCGAGGTCGGTGCCTGTCCGAACGTCAGGCGGGGCGAAGAGGGTGGAGGTGGCGGCGGCGAAGTGGTCCTTCCGTGCAGAGGAGCCCTGGGCCACGAAGTCCCGCCAGCATGGGGGCTTGGGGGGCCTGAGCACCGCCAGTCCCCCTCCGCCCGCCATCGGTCCTGCTGCGCCTCCGCTGCTGCTGCCTGTCCTCAGGGAGCTCCTGTGCATCCTCCCCCCGCCACCGCTGCCCCCGCTAGTCTCCTCCCCTCCGCCCGTGCGCACCCACTCCACCCTGGCACGCACGCCACTCGCCGCTCTCCCCAGTCTCTCCCCCGGGGCCGGGCCGCCTGCAGCCTTGGCGCACACGTGGCATAGGGAGCGATCCTTGCGGCCTCCCAGCCGGAGAAAGCTCAGGGCGCCGCAACAGCACACCGTGACGACGACGTGGGACACTCACTCACCCAAGCGCGTCCCCTGCTCACTGTGCACGTCACATCAACCGCTTGGTCGTCACGGGGGTGGTTGTTCCCCACGATGAATTCAAACGGAACGCAGAAGAAGAAGAAGAAGAAGTTCTCCACGATGACTTCAGGGTCTCAGTGCGAGACGCGTCCGAGGTGCGCTTGTTGGAAGGAGTGAATTTGAAGTTCGCCAAGGTCTGTGTGGTGGAAGCATGGCACACCGAGCATACGCTACTCATACCATACGCTTGTTGGTTTTCTGCTTACCTAAGACGCACTGGCGATCGACTTCTTATGACAGACGTGGGACACAAATTCTTCCTATGACACAAATAGCCGTGATGACATGCGACACTATCTGTAATTCACCACCACAAGCACGAAACAGTCACAAATCCTTGAATCCGATAACCCAGGCAATATATCCTCTGACTTCAGCTCTCGATACTCCAGAGCTTTGACCTCAGTGTCAGCACATAATGTCCCCCTATGGCCTGTACCAAGGGACCAAGTTTATTCAGGGGATCATGCTTATCTAAGTAAGCACACTTATCCAAGGTAGTGAGCTTATCCAAGGGAACATATTTGTCCAAGCAGGAACACGTTTATCCAAATGTACTAGCTTAACATTCAGGGGAACACGTGTGTCCAGGGAAAGCGCGTCTATCCAAGGGACCAGGCTTACCTAAGGCAGCACTGTTATTCTGGTGATCACGCTTATCCAGGGGATCACGCTTATCCAGGGGAGCACGCTTATCCAGGGGATCACGCTTATCCAAGAAGCACGCTTATCCAGGGGAGCACAGCTCGGTCCACCGGTACGCCATGTGTACCCACAGGCCTTTTTATGGCATATTGAGTGAGGCACGAACGTTGAGTTTTATTGTAACTCCCCCGACAGTAGTCAGATCCATTTTGAGGCCACCCCTCCGACACAGTGTGAATCGGCTATTGCAAGACACTGTCAGGAACTGGCGCAAACACGGTCAGGATCGTGAACAGGGTCAGGACAGTGAGTAATGTCAGGACGACATGGTGCAGGTGAACAGGTCAGCGGTAGGTTGGAAGGATGAGAGCATATGTCCTCTGCCGCTTCGCGACGACGCCGCACGCCGAGGTCGTTCTGGGTCCTGGCTCCTCAAAACAAAACACTGAAAACACGCCGTCCGTTGTCGTTTCTCTCTTATGGGTAGGGCCGCACGATGTTCACCCGCCATGTCACTGAAGGGGCAAAACGTGGGTGCGTGCCAGCACGATTTTCACCGAACCCTATCCACACAGGGTTTAATTTGCACGCATTGTCTTCACGGCCGAACCACAAGCATCCCACCGTAATCAGATCTTCACTTCCGGTGGAAACAATGGAGCCAGTCAAGCACCGGCAAGACGAGAGGATAATATGTTTGGCAGCTAGGATAACAACACAGAGTTGATCTTGGTTGTATGCGGATAGCACAACACCACCACTACCACCACCACCACCACAGCCACCGCCACCAGCAGTGGCACTAGCAGCAGTGATGACGGTGCCAGCAGTGCCACTTGTTCCGTCACGGCTCGGCAAGCCTCGTAGGGGACTGACAGTGGCGGGGGCCAGCGGGACCAGAAGGGCTGGCAGTATGAGGTGTAGCAAGGATCCTGCTGATGGTAGGTACCCTACTTTCTGCCATCAGCCACAGGTTGTAGAGTGAAGCCTTCCTCTCTCTCTCTCTCTCTCTCTCTCTCTCTCTCTCTCTCTCTCTCTCTCTCTCTCTCTCTCTCGGTGAGCTCTCCGAGCAGGCCGCTTTCAGTTACTTCTTCTTCCACTGGCCTGACCTGCAAACGAAAATGGCGATGAGCGTGGCAAGAAGTCAGAGTGATATCATGGGCACAAGCTGGGATGGAAGTTCGGGTGAACGAACAGAACGACCATTGCAGGCCTGAACTCGGCGTAAACCCGAGAACACGCAGCCCATTGTTCGCTACAGGCGAGCCGTTGCCAGTAGCGCTCAGCTGATCGTGAACGTGCTGGTGTTGGCTTTTAGCGTCTCCGCTGATCACCCCCAACACGTTGGCATGCAAGCGGAACCCCCCCCCCCCCCCCCCCCCCCCCCCCCCCCACTCTCTCTCTCTGTCTCAGTAGCTTAGTAAGGACTAGTTGTTACCTTTTGGCTGAAATAAAACTACAATACTTGTACAATAAAAATTTCGAGTGCGAGTTCTCTCTCTCTCTCTCTCCTCCCCCTCCCCCTCTCCCCCCTCCCCCCCCTCCCCGCCCCCTCTCTCTCTCTCTCACCTGAGAGCATTGACTCAAAACAAAAAAAAGACACAGATTCAGTCTCTCTTTCGGGTTCCTCCGTAGGCATGTCCCTCGTGGCCGAGAGCTGGATGTAAAATGACACCGAGTCTAATCCACTACATTCGTATGGTTTATTCGTTTACGCTCCCTTCGTTTACTCTGCTCCCTTCTTTCTCTCTCTCTCTCTCTCTCTCTCTCTCTCTCTCTCTCAGCTTTGACATAACGCACACGGTCGACTTGCAGGCGAAACAAAGTACCCCCCCCCCCCCACACACACACACAAGCGTTAGCGCGCACACTGCACACGCACACGCACACACACAATCGCGCGTGAAGAACACACCTATATCACTCCGATCTGACCGTCCCGTGTATATCATGTAGATCCAGCAGGCACGGGAGCGGACAGACAGTTGCACACACGTAGTAGGAGCCTACACAAAGCGATGCTAGTCATAGCTGGCCGGGATGTATGGATGTAGTACACACAGACTGAGATCGTGACTGGCAGCGTATTCACCCGACGGCGGCGGCGGAACTGC
>JABMCL010002055.1:1465000-1532500 GCA_018857735.1 Alviniconcha marisindica | reverse complement strand
GAATCTTTGGTCTCAGTGACAGAAGAGTCTCCGTCTGTGTGTGTGTGTGTGTGTGTGTGTGTGTGTGTGTGTGTGTGTGTGTGTGGTGTGTGTGTGTAGTGTGTGTGTGTGTGTGTGTGTGTGAGAGAGAGAGAGAGCGGTGGAGTGGGGGGGGGGGGGGCACAATCAGCGACTGATACATAGAACTGTCGAGTTTCAGTGCGTTGCCGGCGGTGACAGACAGACCAAAGTCACTGAAAAGGCATGTCAGTAGCCAACTACAGGCATTGATGTGGCGAGTCTGGACGGACCGTACCACTGACGGCTGTCCGGCGCTGAGTAGATCCAGAAACAGACAATTTCGTGAGTTGTCAAGTTATTGAGACAAACAGTGGCATCTTTTCAGAGGCTAACACTGCCGGACTGGGGAAGGAGGTGGAGCGCATATGTCTTTACCCGGGCGCTTTGACACTATTTGAACTATTTGAAATTTGAACCGGCTAGTAGCGGTGACTGAGTGAGTAACCCTCCCAGACAGCATCTGTTGTCAGCTTTCGTCCTGGTGTGCTGTTGACAGAACGTCAAAAATCCATTTCCTGCTAACTTCTTCAGGAATTTTCAAGTTCAGTTTTTTCTTTCACGGCTAGTTCGCCCCGAGTATAATCGTCACTGTTGATTGTGCGTTGAAAAACATCTATCTATCTGTCTGTCTGTCTGTCTGTCTGTCTATCTGTCTATCTATCTATCTGTCTATCTATCTATCTATCTAGCTTCTAGCTTCTTTTTCAGTCATCTTCTTCCCACGATATTCCGCACAGTCATTGGACCGGCAGTTCTTGACGTCAGTTCGAGGGGGTTGTAGGCACAAAGCCAAGGACATATCACGCCATCGATCATCTGGAGGAGAGATGCGTAGAAAGAGGGAAGCGCTCAACGATACTCCTTAAAAGGACGTCAAAGGCCCGGCCACCGTCAGCGGGACTAACACTGGAACAATTCCAGAGACAACACTTAGGAAACGTTCGGTGAAACTGGGACGGCGAGGGTGGATCGCCTGTGAGCTTACCCGAGCGCATATCTATATATAAAACTGTGATATCTTCAAATGAACTGAGCTGGACTTACAGCGTTGAGGAGAGAGAGAGAGGGAGAGGGTGGGGGGGGGGGGGGGGGGCGGGTGGGGGGGGGGTAGGGGGGCGGGTGGGGGGGGGGGGGGTAGGTGGGACCTTCGCGTGACCAGTACTTAGAGGATACGCCTGGACAGCTTCTTGAGGACAGCTGTTGAGTCCTTCCCTGCCCGTGCGGCAAAGGACGCAGGCAGAGCGTCTCTGACGTCAGTGCGGCCGCACTATGGTCGTTCAAAACCGATCGCCGTAAAGATTGAGTTTTTGTTTCTATGTGTGTGTGTAGTGTGTGTGTGTGTGTGTGTGTGTGTTGTGTGTGTGTGTGTGTGTGTGTGTGTGTGTGTGTGTGTGTGTGTGTGTGTGTGTGTGTGTGTGTGTGTATTCTCCTGTAATTGACGTCAGGCACTAACAGTCACGTTATTCTCAGTCCCTCGGGTTCAAAATAGAAATGGCGCCATCCGGGTGAACTTAAGTAGCAGGTCTAATGATCCGCCGCCTCAGTCCTTCATCAGCCAAAACTGCCTGAACCCCCCACTCCCACACACCCCCAACCAACCCGCCCCCACCCCTCAATCCCTTCAGTTCCCCATAACCACCACCACCACCACCACCATGAAAAACAGTGAAAACCCACCACAAGAGCCGAGGAGCGGCATTGTTGTGAGGTAGGAATGCATGGTATGCAAGGAACGTCAGGAACGTGCAGAATGTTTCCCGCAGTGTCTGTTGAAGAAAGTGGCAGAGGTGCCCTGGCCCTCGACACTGACACCTGTTGGCAAGGGAAGACAAACAAACGAACGGCGTCGGAAACGTTCCAGCTGCGGTTGCACTGCGTGATATCGGATTCCAGACCGGCAGCTTTACCGACCGGAAGTCCAGTTTTTAAAGCCGGCAGCTCCACCGGTAGTAGTTGTGACCACAAATATCAGCCCGCGCCAGATAAGTGGCATTCCGCAGCTGAACCGGGAGAGTCAGTGCCACTGCCGCGTGTGCTGCATTCATGCTTAAAAGCTGTTGTTGCTTTTTAAAAATTATGTATTAAATTATGTATTATTTTATAGCTTTTTATTTCGATTTTATTTTAGTACAATCTCAGTAATAGCGGCAAGTAGAAAACGGTATACAGTATTTTAATGACAGTCACGTACAATACGAAGCTTGAACACGACTCGCTATAACTAGGGCGCCTTAAACATACAGAGAATCAGACAAATAAAGCAGACATGAATAACACGTAAATACCTACTCTCTCTCTCTCTCTCTCTCTCTCTCTCTCTCTCTGTCTCTGTCTCTCTCTCTCTCTCTCTCTCTCTCTCTTCTCTCTCTCCTCTCTCTCTCTCCTGCTCTCTGTCCGTCCGGTCTCTGTCTCTGTTGTCTGTCTGTCTCGTCTGCTCGTCTCTGTCTCTCTCTCTCTCTCTCTCTCTCTCACCACACACATCACACCACCACACACACTACACACGTACTGCACTACCACGCACGCACGCACGTCGCATACCCACTCGCACGCACCTACACCGCCGTACCACCCCATCCCTCCCCCCCCATACACACACACACCGGGCCTGCAACGAGTATTTCCATACTAACGTCTTTTATACCCTAGGCTTCGTTTAAATTTGAAGTGCCAAGCCAGTAAAAGTGTTAACAGATGTAAATGTAACGACACAGTGATGGACATAGTCAAAGAGTAATTTCCATACTAACGTCTTTTATACCCTAGGCTTCGTTTAAATTTGAAGTGCCAAGCCAGTAAAAGTGTTAACAGATGTAAATGTAACGACACAGTGATGGACATAGTCATTTTCATGTGATATGCGCAGCTCTAATGGCGGGTTGGATTTCTCAAGTATTTATTTGTTAGTGACCTTTTTATCCAATGTTGTTTTTGTTTTTATTATTGTGGTGATTTAATTTATTGGTTTTATCATTGGCGTAAATGAGTGATGAGTGTCACTATTTGGAACCACAACTTGACATTCCTTGTTCAATTACCTTGACTCTTGCCAAAAAAGCTGCCGTATTGTATTGTCACAGTGTATCGTTTTGTATAGTGTACTGGACAATACTGCTTATATATGGCCGTGCTAAATGTTTACTACCGTGATACACGGCTCCGCCGGCAGTGCGGGAAATCTATCAACTCACAATTAATGGAGCATTCGCTCAAATTTCCGTAGTGTAGTGTCAGTGAAACTTGACGAGGGTCCGGTTGGACCAGTTGTGGCGAGGACGCCATTCCCAGTCTAAGCAGTGTGAGGGACTTTTACAGTTCAACACTAACTCGTCACTGCAGGTTCATCAGTAGGACCGTATCATATTTGTTGTTGCTGAAGTGTTGCTTTACGTCCACGCCGGAAACGGCGTAGGCGGCTTATTAGGGACGGGTGCCCAGGATGGCCACCTCGACTCAAGTTTCACACACTGAGCTGTATACACACACACACGCACGCACGCACGCACGCACGCACGCACGCACGCACGCACGCACGCACGCACGCACGCACGCACGCACGCACGCACGCACGCACGCACGCACGCACGCACATTATACAGACCTGCCTCGCCTTCGTCGGATAATGTGCGATACATCTCGGCACAAAGCACTAAATAAGTTCGTCAGTTACGTACTTTACATAACCCCCCCACGCCGTCCATCTCAGTCCGCAGTTCAACCTAAAAGCCGGACTGAGGTCGCGGCCTCAATAGCAACATCGTGATGCTCCTAACATGTCAGCCCCACATCATCATCATCTTAATAGTGCTTTGCAAACGCGGCATACATCAGTACTGCGTGGGCCTGCTAGTCAACGGAATATATTCAAAAAGATAATTGTAACTACTCCTTGTCATGGTCACTGAGAGCTCAGGAGCTGTGGTGAAAGTCGAGGTGGCCGTCCTGGGCTCCCCGCCCCTAAGGCTAATAGTAGTCCATAGGGTCTTTGCCTGAACTTAAAGCAACACTGAACTCTAATTCCTTGTGGCTAATCAAATCAGAACAAATCAAGTAACACTCGCCGTACGTCAGAACTGTGTGTAACACAACTGAGCCGGCTTGAAAAAGCAACATTTGGAGAGAGAGAGAGAGAGAGAGAGAGAGAGAGAGAGAGAGAGAGAGAGAGAGAGAGAGAGAGAGAGAGAGAGAGAGAGAGAGATTCTAAAAAATAAAGAGTGGGGAGGGGGGTGTAACTATATAGGCGCAACGCTACACTGTCACCATCAGAATGATTTCTCAGTGCATACAGATAATAATAATAATAATAATAATAATAATAATAATAATAATAATAATAATAATAATAATAAATAATAATAATGACAACAACAACAATAATAATAAAATATATATAGCGCCTCAACAACAATTATATGAACTCTTAGCGCTGTACAGATCAACAAATGCAATAAAACCCACATCAATGTGTTATTTAAATTAGCCTGCCTTAAAGCAACAATTTAAAAAGATAAATTTTCTCTATCTATACCTATTTCAATGCACAGCGATGAGTCAGTGATTTTATTGTTGCAGTAATTGTGAAGGGCAAAGTGATAAGCCGGTGTCCACAAACACACGTTTTGAAGCGGAGCGGCATTAATGGTCCGAGAGCCGGATCGGGAAATCGACAGTTCAGGAGCTGTGTGAAAGTCGAGGTGGCCGTCCTGGGCTCCCCGTCCTAACGAGTCTTACGGTTTCTGTGGACGCCGGTAAAGCAACATTGAACCACGCTTAGGCACTGGTCACAGTTTGTCCCTAATATGTCAACCGGCATCCGAGGACATGAAGATCTACGTCATCATCAGCGGGGAATCGACTGAACCAGCCTAGCGTACCTTACCGCTGGGCCAAACCGGCCCACATTGAAACCGGCTCGGGCGTGCTCAGGGGCCCAAATCTTTGGTGTGCTAGGATCTGTGCCATCCTCCAGGGCAGCCGCCGACAGAGCGCAGCTGCTGTGTGAAAGTCGAGGTGGCCGTCCAGGGCTACCCGTCCCTAATAGTCCCTATGGTCTCTGTGGGAGTAAATTCAGAGCTCAGGAGCTGTGTGAAAGTCGAGGTGGACGTCCCTGGGCTCCCGTCCCTAATAAACCTACGGTTTCTGTGGACGTAAAGCAACACTCAACCAACTTCAATGTGGGCGTAAAGCAACATTTGAAGAGGAAAAAGGGCAGCCGGAGGAAGGGGGGTAGAGGGTGGGGTGGGGTAGGGGCAGGGGCACAGACTGCAGATATAATTATCGAGTGTAGGCCGGGGAGTCGGGGGTGGGGGTGGTAGGTAGCCTAACCCTTACTTGACCTACTGTGTCACCACGAGAACTGACGAGATTCTGCGTTAATATGGGCAGCGATATCAGCCGGTTTTTGTTTTGTTTTGTTCTTTAAAAAGAAAAGAAAAAAAGAAGAAGAAAAAAAGAAAAAAAAGTTTCGACTAAGACTAATCTATAAGCCACAAATATGCTGTTAGATATAAAATGAACATAATTATATCCAGGACGGAAGAACAGTTAACAGACTGAAAGAGCAACTCTGTGAGTGAGTGACTAGTCAGTGACTGAAAGTGTGCGTGCGTGCGTGCTTGCGTGCGTGCTTGAGTGCGGCGTGCGCGCGTGCATGCGTGCGTGTGTCCATTTCAGCCTGTCCTGGACTGGTCCTACAACCTCTGATGGGTAGCCGAAGCCGTTCCTCAAAATCCTCTACACAGAAATAAAATCCGACTTATCTCTGTGGTCGCGCAGAGTACGCTATCATCTGATGGATCAAGTTGCACAGGCTTCGGTGCAACAGGCTTGGTCCGTAGTTTTGTTTAGAGTGATTTCCCCTTCCGTCACGAAATTGCTAATGCGCATGCCAATCAGGAAGTTTACATCCGAAGATTTAGCAATCGGTAGAATGTGATAGGTCTATTTAGAGTCAGCATTTCTTGAACCATCTACAGTATTTGTTCACCATGGGCTTGTTTGGTAAAACGAACGAAAGACCACCAAAAGAGTTGGTGAGTTTTATACACTCATTGCTTTGGGGAATAACTTGATCTGTTGGCCAAAGCACAACACACAAACGAACCACATTCATGTTCCAACAACTATTCTTGTCTGCCTAGCGGTAGTCGGGGGTCCACTTGGATGCAACAGCTTAGATTAGGGTGTAATCCACTGATTTAGCGTTAACATGGCAGTGTTATTGTCTTATAGGTCCGTTTTCATACTTTTCTGCATGGTCGGTGGACGGGATAGGGTGTTAGTACTGTCACCTCAGAATGGACCCGGTAACTTGACACGTTTTGGAGACTTCATGTAGTTGTAGTTGTAGGCCTAATACTATAGTCAAACAGCCTGGATGGCCTTCGTCCCCATCTAGTTTTTTGCTAGTATTAGTATTGTTAGAATATGAAAAGGTAGGGGAATAATCTATAGATATAAATTTACAAAAGTAAGCTGTAATAATTAATACATAATGATAATATAGATTGTTAACTGCAAACAAAAAGTGAAAAACAACAATACATTCAGTATTGACTGTGGTTGTATGTTGATCAGAAGAAGAAGAACTATATACTATGAGTCATGTAAATACCTATTTACGATACATTTCACACACATTGATTCCCAACTTCCTCCGGTGACTTGGAGTGAGATAATACCCCAAGGTCAAGGAGAATAGCGCAACAGAGACCAACAGAATCGCGTGACTGTTGGTCACATGCTTCTTCTTTTTTTAACACAATACTACTTTATTAATCCATTAAAAAAAAATGGTTGTCTGCCTTTGACAAATAATAAACAAGAAATTAAAAAGTAAGTAAATACTGAAATATAGTTTCACTCACTTAGAATTTTTTTTAAATATCAAATCAAGTAAATGAAAAGTAAGTCTGAATACACATAACTGCACCCAGAATGCTGCCAACATCGTTCACACAACTGTTATTACACCATTAATTTAATCAGAACTTATTTAAGTAACACACACACACACATACACACACAAACTCACACACACACATGGTCACATGCTTGAAATGTACTACATTAAAAAAGCCAAGAAACAACACCACTAACAAAAAACATTAG
Organism: Alviniconcha marisindica; assembly: GCA_018857735.1. Lineage (NCBI taxonomy): Eukaryota > Metazoa > Mollusca > Gastropoda > Provannidae > Alviniconcha > Alviniconcha marisindica. Next base: position 1,525,330 of record JABMCL010002055.1, on the reverse strand, counting down.
CTGTACAGATTCAAATTTGGAGGACTAAAACAAAAAGAAGGGGGGGGGGGGGGGGGGGAGAGAGAGAAGAAAGCAACAAAATAGGGAGGGTGACAGGTGATGTTGCCAGGGAGTTGTTCTGTGTACAGACCCAGGTTTTCACAAGGAATGTTGTTGGTTCAGTGCCAGTGGTGGAGTCTGTTGAGGAGGATGACTGACAGTGTCAGTGACAATGTGGCTGGATGGAAGAACAGCCATACTATTAATGTATTATTATTAATCCCTTCCAAACATTACTGAAACAAAGTTATGTGAATAAAAAAAATTATAATCCAAAATCAAAACCAACCAACCAAACAAAAACAAACAAACAAACAACAAACCCAAACAACAAGGACAGAACACACACACACACATGCACATGCACACTGCATTTACTTCCTCAACAGTAAAGTTCACCCCTATGTACCAGCAGCACCCAAATTTTAAACTGTTAATAAGTGTTATTGATCCTCAATGGCTGGTTTGGTTTTCCAGGTTCAAGAGTGGACCCACAAGATAAGAAAGGAAGGATACCAGCTGGACAGACAAATTAAAGGTAAACTGTTCAAAGCATTTCTCTGCAAATATAACTAGTCTTTAAAAGCACATTTACTTGTATGTTTTGAGAAGTGTTTATTTTATTACATTTTCCAATAAAACAACACTAGCAATTGAGAGTTAAAAAAACAGTAAAGTGATGCTTTTGTTTTTGTTGCAGGAATCCAGAGGGAGGAAGAAAAGACGAAACGAATGTTGAAAGACTCTGCAAAGAAAGGGGAAAAAGAGTCATGTAGAGTTCTCGCCAAGGAAATTGTCAACGCCAGGAAAGCTGTCAGTCGATTGCATGCCTCAAAAGCTCACCTCAACTCTGTTCAACTTAGCATGAAACAACAGTTAGGTGAGGATGAGAGACACAACAAACATGCAGAACTTGTTATGAATTATGAAACTTCATATGATATATATTATATGTATAATAATTAATATGTTAGCTAGCACTGAGCTGAGTTTATCTGTTGTCTAAGGTCTTTTTAAGATCTGCAGTGCAAGGAGCTGGCACTACTGGTTATGATTTCATAGTGAAGTAGCAGATAATGGTCTGAGATCTCGTTATACACGTATAGTCTGCAAAGAGATGGCATTACTACTAGCAAAAATATCGACAACAGAAAAGGAGCTTGAGTTACTTGTTGCTGCGTCATTAGAATGCATCTTCAGTAATGCTCTGATTCATTAATTAATGGGGGAATTGGGTGAGGGTCTGCAGTGTAAAAGCTGTTTCAGCAGAAGTAGAAGCCTCACTTTCTGTCACTGTTATTGTTGCAGCTAACCTGCGCATTGCGGGGGCACTGGAGAAGAGCACGCAGGTCATGGTCAGCATGCAGCAGCTGGTCAAGGTGCCAGAGATCATGGCCACCATGAGGGAAATGTCCAAAGAGATGATGAAGGTAGGGCAGTTCTGGGGATGGACAAATAAATGACTGGTTTTAATGCCCAATCATCTATGACGGTTGCTTCAGGCCAAAACATATTTTGTTGAAATATGTGGTAAAAAATATCTGGATGTGTTAAAACTAGCAAATCATTAGTTTAAAAAAGAAAAGAAAAGAAAAAGAAGATAAAAATTAGGTAATAAATCAGATCCAAAATGTAACAAAAACATGTTTCCAGAAATGTTTATCACCCTCAGATAATTAAAAATGCAATCCAAAGATGCATCCTTGAAAAACATTCTCCCTTACTTCAGTCAAATCAGAACAGAAAAGCTAAATGTTCTGTAGAGAGTACGGACCCTACCTAACGGCATGAGAGGGATTGAGAAGATGAAGGTAAGCCAACACAAGAACCTTGCTAACAATGCAGTGAGGAAGGCATGTCTGATCAGATGAAGCCTTACTTCAGAGCCTTACTGACAATAAAAAATAAAAAATAAAAAATGTCCCAGGGGGATGCTAAAAGTCAGCTACTCTGGAATGTTACTAACAATGAGAGAAGAAATATTCATACAGGTAGATTAACGTGGGAACATAAATCTTGAGGTAATATGCTCAAAGAGGGACTAATAATGCCTGAAGAGTTGATGAAGGCAGGCTAACATGGGAACCTCACTAACAACAATGAGAACAGTACAGTCCAAAGAGGATGAAGGTAGGTTAACATACAAAGGAATCGTACTAAAAATGTAGTCATCGTTTTCTTACCAGCAACAATATTTTTTGCATGTATACAGTGTGTGTTCTTGTCCGTTATTACACTATTTACAATCATATCTTACACATAGTATGGAGGGAAACAATGGGGTAGAATAATCAACCAATGGATTGTAGTCACTAAAACTAAAAGGAAGTAGAAGACAAATGACATAGTATTAGTAGACAACATAACATATTGAATAGAAAGAAAGAAAATGCTGAAAGAAATATAATTATGAATAATATGATAACAATGCATGCATCATGCATGTCTGCTTGATTACAGGCAGGAATTCTGGAAGAGATGATGGAAGACACAATGGATGTGATGGACGACGATGAGCTGGAGGAGGCTGCTGATGGGGAGGTTGAGAAAGTCCTGTATGAGCTGACTGCTGGTGAGTAACAGTTTCTTGATTACCTGTGTACCTGGCAGTTTGTCAGGTGATGCCTTTGTCTGTCAGAAGACATAGCCAGGGTCTTTGTGGTTGGAAATAAATTATCCTGAAAAAGAAAATACTCATATGGTGAGGGCCAGAAAGGCTAGGATTTCGCTCAGAGTTTGTGTGGGGCGCGAGTCACCCACCCACTGCCTACTACCTCTTGGTTCACGGTGTGAGCAGTCTCGCTCCAGTTCTTGTGCTGAGCCTGTCGGTTTGGGGGGCATCTTTATTTCACACTGCAATCTTTGCCGCCAAAGAGAGGCAAAGAAGTTTAGCACTTGAGGTTTTCACATTTGTTTCTCTGTCAGTGCTGGATTGAAGTGACAGTTCCCATGTGCACTGTGTGGTTTGTGCCATGTGTGGAAGCATATATTCATTTCGTCAACAAAGAAAGAGCAGACAGTTATTCATTGTGAGTAAACCAGGGGCAGGTCAGTTAACTGCAACTTTTGAAAGGTGTGCCCAACTTCTTCTTATATTAATCCAGGCCACTCTGAATCTATCCCATGATTTTCAGCAGTCCAGGGGAGGTAATGTGTCAGTTGCAACGCCAATCAGCAGAGTTAATACTGTTACTGTTCAAGTCCATTATTATTAACATTAGTAAATGTCAGTACATGATCATTAAGATTTGGCCCCACACATAGCCTTGTGGGACACCAAATGACAATGCAGGCTGGTCAGGTTAGGTGCCAAGGACAGAATTTAGAAAGAACTTGGACTTTGCTCGTTAGATGACTAAGAGATGAAAGCGGTGTATCTTTGATTCAGCAGACAAATCCTAACCAGTACTATATCATTTTAAATGCTTCGTATCAAAATGTGCGTTTAAGTCTAAGATGAGCTAGCAAAAAGAAAAGATCTTATCTCCAAGGATGTTTGTGTTTCTCAGGTGAACTTGGCAAAGCACCAGAAGCAGTCGAAGACTCACTGCCAGCTGAACCAATGGGAGCCACAGCAGGTCCCTCAGTTGCTGAGGATGAGGAGGAAGACATGACAGCAATGCAAGCTAGATTAGAAGCGCTCAGGAGTTGAAACACATTCTCTTCACCTTCAGGCCATCAGGATGCGATTTGAAACGTGGGTCTTGGCACACACTCTACCACAGTGAGCAAAGCTGCAGGCATTTGCTGTTTGGTGTTGAAAACAGCTACACACATTTGTGAAATGATGTTTACACCTACAGGTTGTCATGGATCTATCAGTAAAAGAATAAACTCTTTGCCTACAGCATTCATTTAGTTCTATTTCATTTGCAATGTATGTCATGCAGAAACTGATTTTACTTCCAGTTCCATCCATGGTCATAATCAAATTTTGTTTTGTTTTTGTTGTATATTGAGCTGTACAGTTTAAACAAAAAACAACAACAACAACTTTTCAGTCTAAGTTGTGTTTTTCATTCTAAGTTGTGTTTTTCTTTTCTTTGTCAGAGGCAGATAGTTCAATCTTTCAGATGTGGATAGATTACCGTGTCCAAGGCAAAGTGTCGATTTGCTCAGAAAGTTGAAATTGTATTTGTGTATCATAAAGTTGTATTATTATTATTCGTACAGTCTTAATAACATTTATTGCTTTGTTGTTTGGTCTTTTTTGATGACATAGGTGTTTTGCTTGTTTTTAATGCATCTTGGGAACTAGAGTGGACAAGAGATGTGACGGGGGGGGGGGGGGGGGGGATTGTTTAAGAGAAATACTGAAACAGCTGACAGACTTACTAGAAACGGACTGATCTAAAAAGTACATCTTTTTATTTCATCTGTGTGCCTATTTTTGGATTATGAAGTATAATCACAGATACCTTAGTGTGGAATGAAAATTGGTCATCTACTAGTTTCACATGAAAACATCAGTAACAACAACACTTTCATTTGTACCACAGTGTGATAATCTGTATAATTTATATAAAGCTTTTTTGTTTGTTTTGTTTTTTGTTCATTTCTCACTCCCACATGTTTGAAAGTTGAATTTACTATGGACAAAATCTTTCGAGAATATCAATGTGTCAGCAGGTTATATTGTATAAATGTGTCCCCAAAGAAGCAAAATGTCAGTACTGTCACACCAAGCACTGGATATAACTCAGTTCCTGCAGCATGGTCTGTTATAAGGTTTAGAGGTTTGGAGAAGGGTCCCAAGTGATTAACTTGCCATATTCCATGCTGGCAACAGATCACATTTTTGACTGATGCCATTCTAGGTCACTCTGCCCTGTGATGTCTTGTCTCATCTTTGCCAGTTACATTTCATTTATGCTTTAATTTTTACACCAACAGTTTAACACTAAATCCTTTTGTACTTTTTGCATCTATAGATCAAATGTTTTGTGATGCGTGTTGCACAGATAGATATGTAATAATTGGTTTTTAACTCCCAGTCAATCTTGAAGGTTATATCAGGGCAATTCTGGCACAGGTTGTCACAGCTGTGCATAGCATTATGACTACATAGACTGTCTCCAAGATCCATCTTTTGACTGAAATCATACACTGATCATGATGATATTGTATTCAAGATCCATCTTTTGACTCAAATCATACAATATTGAAAGTGTCACAATGGTCATTGACATTAAAATATTGTTTTCGTTCTATTTGTTATGTATTTGTATGTGTTTGTTGGTTCTGTAAGTTCCAGGTGTTGTCCTTTCAAAACTGATCTGTTTATGAGTTCATGAAACTTTCTGTGAACTTGTAAAGTTTTAGTTTGGATTTTGTTTTGTTTTGTTATTTAGATTTTTTATGTACTTTTTCAACATATGTGAGATTATCAGATAATCAGTCACACTGTTGTTAATGAATCAGAATTGCTTTAGAACAAAACAAAATGAGTAAAAAAACAAGAACAAAAACAACAATACACACACTCACACACACAAAACAACAACAAAACTTAATAATTCAATATGACATGTATTCTGCCATTAGATTTTTGTGTATTTTTTCCACTGTAGTTGGTGGATGTATTTAAACTGCTTATGTAGTTGAGAATGGGTGTGGTATGATACTCTGTTTATTTATGTACTGTTTGTGTATTAGTTCAAATAAACTTTGTGACCTGTCAAACACATATTTGGCCTTGGGGTACATCAAATTATATATACAACAGTGGTATATATATATTGGCATAACTACTTCCGCTTGACAGGTCTGTATCAGACTCACAGTATTTATTATGAAGTCATTTCAGAGACAACATTCTGCTTATGACAAAGAGATTTTTGTTGTTGAACTTTCCTTTTTCCTTGTGCTTGTATCTCTTGTTCTCTTAGTTTTGATGCACTCAGCCACTTTGGGGGGGGGGGGGGGGGGGGGGGGCGCACTGTAACATTGATTATTACAGGGACATGGTACAGGCATTTACTAGAAGATACAGATTTTGGGGAGATAATAGACTGGGGTTGGTTTACCAAAATAAATAAATAAAAGGCTGCAGGGGAAAGCCTTGTGATTCTGGAGAAACTAAGGTCAGGAATGGGCTAGGGTAGTTTAACTCTGTTACAGACACCTTTCTTAGGGGGGAAATCGTGTGAAAGCTTCGTACAGGTCCTGGAATTTCATATGAAAGGGTTGTGGAATTCTTAAATCTAGTGTTATTGAAAACTTATTGAAATATTTGTTCCATGCCATTTTGTGCTACCTTTGAAATCCTGTAACTGCAAGTTTAAGAGTGTGAAAATTGGGAAACAAAGCAGTACATGATAGATGTAAGGTCTTGAAATAGAATATCATTGGTAAAACTGTCAGCTAACAATACCTGCAGGTGGATTCCATTGTATACAACTTCTATTTTTGCCAGATGTTACTTTCTGGCCCTTCCCAAAATAAATTTTCTTGGAAAAATCCTGGAATTTGGTCACACAAAGTATGTATAAACTATGTGAGTGTAATTTGATCATATAAAGTATGTATGACCCTGTGACTGGAATTTCTTCTGGTGGAAATTCCCTGTATACAATGCACTGAAAAGGATACCTGTATTTCTAAATTAAACAAAATAATTTTTACCCTTGAAAGAGTATGAATATTTTTATATTTGAGAACATTGATTGTGTAGCACTGCCATGTAGTCTTGTGTTTATGTAATAATGGCACAGGTGAGGTATAAAGTTGCTGGAATCACTTTGTGCTCAGTGCAGGTGAAAGAACTGGTGAAATGTATTCCAAAAACAGCAAGCGGAGACTTGTACAGCCTCACACCTTGGTTGTCTGTTGTAATCTATGAACAAGTTTATTTTCAGTAGCATGTTCCCTCTGTTCTGGTGTCTGTATATTGCTTCCAATTTTCCTATTGTAGTGTGCTGTTTACTTTGAGGTGAGATTTTAGTGGTTTGTTGAGCAGTCCCGACTATGATTACTGGAGCAGTTGTATGCTGCTGACTTTTAATTTTGTTCTGTAATTTTCAGTGGGATCCTTCTGTGGAGCTTACTGCTGCATTTACACACACACCGCAGTCTATGCTTTGCATTAGTATGTGCTCTTTTTTCTTTTCTTTTGTTTTTTTGATATTCTGGGCCAGTATTTATTCGTTGTGTACTTCATAAATTTGCATCACCTGTTTCTGATAGTGAAATGTACTGTTTGGTATTTTCAACAAGAAACAAAGCAAACAACACCAAAAAAACACCCCCTGTAAGATATTGTGTATAACAGAGTTATTTCTTGATCTTGATGTGATACGTTGCTGGCCCTAACTTTAGGTATAAATGCAGTGGGAGGGGAGTGTGCACGTGCAAATCAGTGGCGCTTTAGGTGGTGATCCATTGCTTGAAGTCCTCAAGTGTGGGGGCCTTCACTTGGTCGTCACTGAGGTGGTTCCAATTGGTGGTGGTGTGGACAAAAAAAGAGTTCTTGTGCTGTTCAGTATTTGAGTGAGGAACTAAGAAGGGTCTGGAGTTTAGTGTTGCTTGTCTGTCTATACTGTTCTTTGCTGTGAAGTCCTATACTTTTGTTGGCCTAATTTGTCTTTTGTTTGCTGGAAGGGGTTTTAAGAACTGTTTAACTGGCATGGCCTGTACCAGCCCGTCAACCACTTATAAAAGAAAGAGAGGCATTGTAATTTACATTGGTTGTGTAGGGTGGGGAGGTCTCGTTTATGGAGCATATTGGTGATACAGCCTGGTTCCCTAGAGCAGTAGTCATTCACAATGAAGTGTGCAGCCTGGCATTGGATCCGTTCATGTGGGTTGATGTCTGCCTGGTTGTGGGGGTCCCATATGATGGATTCATACTCAAGGGTGGATCTGACTAGGGATAGGTAGGCTGTACGACTGCAGTCCTGGGGGCAGTTGCTGAAGTTCCTTCTAAGGAAACCAAGAGTGGAATTGGCTCTTTTGGTGATGTTGTTGATGTGTGTGTGCCACTTGAGGTCTGACAAGAACTGGATGCCAAGAGAAGGGTTATTGGGTACATGTTTTAGGATTTCATTGTTGAGGCTGTAGAAAAACTGGGTTTTGTTTCTAATGCTCAGAATGTGGCATTTCTTTGCATTGAATTCCATTCCCCATTTTTGGGCCCAGGCTTCAAGCTGCTTTGGGTCATTTTGGAAGGTTATGTGGTCATGGAACTTATTGATTTCTCTGTAGACAAGACAATCATTGGCAAAGAGCCGGACCTGGGATGTCACACAGGAAGGAAGGTCATTGATGTGACAGAAAAGAGAATTGGACTGTGGACGGTGCCCTGAGGAACTCCAGACTCCACAGGGACCTCGTCAACACAACCTTCATACTCTGGTGGGTGAGGAAGGTTGTGAGCCAGGTGTATAGTGGCCCCCTGACACTGTAGTGGTCAAGCTTGTGAAGGAGGTTCTTGTGTGGCACCTTGTTGAAGGCCTTACTAAAGTCAAGGATAGCTATGTTGACTTGCTTCCCAGCGTCAAAGGATGTCAGAAGGTCATGAGTAGTTGTTAATAGTTGTGTCTCAGCCAGTCAGTGGGTAGGGTTCCGGTACTGATGGATCTTTGGAAGATGGCTGTTATGGCAGGGGCTACGCTGTCTGCACAGGATTTTAATACTACAGTGGGTATGTCATCGGGGCCACACGCTTTGGAGGGGTCACGGTTTTTGAGTAGTTTTGTGATTCCACAATGATCTCAGTGATGCTGTCATATGGTTTGCCATTCAGTTCTGGGGGTGGGGAGTTGTCACTAGGTGTAAACACTGACTTGAATTGTTCAATGAGGAGTCTTGCCTTTGTTTTGCTGTCTGGCATCAGGGAACTGCCCTCTTTCAGTGGTGAGACCCCTAAGTTTTCTTGGCATATGACCAGAATGGTTTAGAATTGTTAGATGCTAGTCCTTGGATGGTTTTGTTGAGATATGCCCACTCTGCTTTACAGAGTTGGCGTTGGCATTCTTTTTAGAAGTTTCTATGGTTGTTCCAGTTTTGGTGCCTCTTTGCTCTGGTGTGAAGTCGCTTCTTCCTCCTGAGTAATTTCCGAGTGGATCTGTCAATCCAGGGTAGGTTATGTTTTTTTTCTGCTTTGCCTGGATGGGATGAAGTGGATGAAGAGTGCATTTGAACTTGTTGCACAACTCTTGTACATCCTTGCTGTTCTTTGACATGGAGGTTATGTTGTCAGAGAGGCTCTCTAGTTCTTTCTGCAGATTCGGCCAGTCTGCACGGAAATATAAGAATATTTTCCTGCTATTTTGATCTTTTTTTCTCTCATGTCAGCATGACTAGGAGATGTGATCTTTGATAGGAGATTAATCTCGCATGAAACAATATTGATGTAACAGAACAGAGCCAAAGCCCATGATCTGAAGGGAAAACAAGGCCATAGTTTGGATCCAGTATTGTAACACAAAGGGATACTCTCATTTTAAATAAAAGTTCAGGAGGCAAGAGGGTAGAGTGGTGTCCTTGAGGGGAAGATGTTAGCTTTTCACAAGGCTTGGTCAACTTTTCTCACACTCTTTCCACCTGGGCAATTTGACACTTGCCAGTTAGGCATCTGATGGTTGTTTGCATGCACATCCACTGCAAGGATTGGTATAAAAGAGAACTACACATTCTTTTCCATGTGACATAGTTCAGGAGCTGTGTGAGAGTCGAGGTGGCCGTCCTGGGCTGTCCATCCTAACGAACCTTCTGGTTTCCGTGGACGTAAAGCTATATTGAACCATGCTTTGGCATTGGTCTCAGCTTGTCCCTAATATGTCAACTGACATCTGAGGACATTAAGCATCACTTCATCATCATCTTTTCCATGAGTGAGCCGGCTTGGCCTAGCAGTAAGGCATTAGGCTGGTTAGCAGAGGGACCTCGGTTCCAATCCGCTTCGGCTCTCCATTCTCTTCAAAAGTTGTGGTCTGTGGACACTGTCTTGTGACTTTTTCCCTCACAATTATGAAACATTCAAATGGCTCTCATCGCTGCCCACCTTAATGCAGAAGTCATTCTGGTGGTGACAGTGTAGCAATAGGTATATGATCTCCCTCTCCCCCCACCTCCATACCACCTTCCACCTTCTTCCCATCCCTAATAAGCCTTACAGTTTCTGTGGACGTTAAGCACCATGTTTACTTTTCCATGTACAGTTTGCCTAGGATATTTCTTTTAATTGTTTTTAATATTTGTGTTTTTTTCCATTCAATCTCTCAAAATGTTAGGTTTTTCTTCTTCTTCGTAGGATGCTCCTTGAATTGTTTTTTTAGCATTTGTGGTTTTTCCATTCAGTCTCTCAAAATGTTAGGTTTTTCTTCTTCTTCTTCTTCTTCTTTGTTGTTGTTGAGATCCGTGAGTTGTGTTACAAACCTGTTCAGTGACTTGATGTTTTGTACCACTACATAACCATTATCCATCTTTGAACATGGACTGTTTTACACATAGATTACAGAACAACTGGACAGCTTCCAAAAGAGGGAATATACTTTTCTTTCATAGAAATGAAGTGATCTTTTGAATGAGAGCTACCTAAAAATTATGTTGAGGAAACACAGTTAGTGTACTTTATTGACTTATTGTTACATGTATTTGTGATTTCTTTTTAGTGATGTGTTGACAATTTCATGTCAGTTGTACAGTGTATATAGGGAATAAAAAAGAAAGAAAGGAAATCGGATGTATGATGTTATTTTGTCTGCATCTTTTCCTGTGTAGTAGGTGCTGCTGGATTCAGGCTGCACTGATTTGTGTACACACATAATATTTTTGCCATTTGGCCCACAGCTTTTTTTAATTTTTTGATGGATCTGACTCACATAGGATTATTTTTTTTTAGTGTTTAAAGATCACTGATTTTGTGCCGTGTTCAGGAGTGGTATGTGATCATTTGCATGATGAATAACTAACAAAAAGATCAGCACATACCCACCAAAACAAACAAACAAAACAAAAAAGAAAGAAAAAACAACTACAAAAAGCAGCCTCAGCGATCAGGCAGACATACTGGCTGTTATTTGCTTGACCGCTTCTCAAAACACACGCACACAAACAAAAACCCACAGCACAATGAGAGTATTCGTGTGTGTTGTGTGTGTGTGTGTGTGTGTGTGTGCAAGCAGGCGTGTGCCTGTGTGTTGCAGTGTGTGTGTGTGTTGCGGTGTGGGTGTGTGTGTTCTAGATGGGGAAGGAAGCTGGGTGTTTGCTAGTACACCTCTAGTACTAGTATGAATTGTCATACAGCTGATTGGTTATTATGATTATATGACTGGTTTCTCCAAACCACTTACAATCACACTGGTTTGAAAAATGTCTATCGCAATCACTGATTACTTAAGGAACTAGCTTTCTCAAAGCAAATTTTGTCCCTAATTAGTAATACGTCAGCTGGCTGAGGACATTAACTTGATTAAGCCTCACTGGCATCATATCAAGTTTCATCCCACAGGTAGAACTAGAACACAGCAGAAGATAACAAATATTCATAATGCTTCCCCGATTTTGAGTCTCATGCAGGATGCCACAAGTGTGTGTGTGTGTGTGTGTGTGAGAGAGAGAGAGAGAGAGAGAGAGAGAGAGAGAGAGAGAGAGAGAGAGAGAGTGTGTGTGAGAGAGAGAGAGAGAGAGAGAGATGTGTGTGTGTGTGTGATGAGATGAGAGAGAGAGAGAGAGAAGAGAGAGAGAGAGAGAGAGAGAGAGAGATTGTGTGTGTATGTGTGCGTGTGATGAAATGCACATACCCTTACACCTTTGTAAGTGCTCTGGGCTCTTAGGAGATGGGGCACCATAAATAATCTCGGTATTATTATTATAAGTGTCAAGCTCACCGTATGCTCGCATTCTGTTCAATGTTGCTTTATGTCCACAGAGACCATAACAAGAATGAGTAAAGAGAATGAAAACGCCAAATTCACTTCCCAGGATGTTTTTTCTTTCATGTTTTGTTGTTGTTGTATAGTGTGTGTGTGCGCGCGCGCGCGTATGTGTGTGTAGTGTACGAGTTTACGTCTCATAGGCTTAAGCTTCTTTCCGTTTTTTGTTGTTGTTGCTTTTAGTGTCATAATGTCAGTCCAGCAGTATGAAAACTCAGTATCTCCAACAGTATGCCACTTTTAGTGCATGCTGGGCTATTTTGGTGTTTTCATGATCCAGCGAACTCTGACAGTGTAATGCAACTTGGACTCAACTCAGCTTTGCTAATAACACACTCGTATTATTGCTCAAACCCAGTCAATCTCGTAGGTCAGACGAGGGCGAGCTATTTACTTTTAAAAGCATGCTTCAACTTAATTTAATGATTTTGTTATGTGTTTGTATCCTTCAAGAGCTCAGGAGCTGTGTGAAAGTTGAGGTGGGCGTCCTGGGCTCCCGTCCCTAAAAAGCATACGGTTTCTGTGGACTTAAAGCAACACTCAACTCAACGTTTGTGTCCAACTGTGCTCTCGGGGAATGCTGAATAGTCACGTGACATCGTTATTAGGCCTATGAGTCACATGATCAAACAGACAAGATGGCGACGGAACCTGGCGTCTCCGAGACCACGGACAGCACTGCAATATTATACAGCAGTACAAGCCATTACCAACCATGGTCGCAGAAAGAATACACGTTGTACACAAGGCGATGGTTTGTCGTCTTCGTCGTCTGCGTCATCAATGTAGCTAACTCCATGGTGAGAAGGGGAAGAGACGAGCATTATTCTTGCACTATTTGATTGTCATTTTAAGATGTCAGCAGAAGGTTTTCGGGGCACCACAGGGGTGTTGTTGTTGTTAGCTTTTATGTTTATCCAAGGGTAAAAAAACGTTAAGTTCAAGTCGGCGTATTTTTCAGTTTGCATCGCCGAGCAGAGCGTCAACACTCAAACAATAGGTACGAAGTAAGTTACAAGTGGAAATTGAGAGTCAACGGTGCAGAGCTCGCAGAAGCCAAAGTTGAGCGTGCATACCTGTCAACCCATACAGTTTACCAGTATAAAATACTTTCTTTTTTTCATTATTTTTGGTGGATATGGCCATATTGGAAAATGGACACAGGAAAGCATAATTTTCACGAGATTTTGCTGTTGTTTTAACTGAGAAAATAGATTGAAAAACTGTCAAATGAGCAGCTGACACACGCCATCGCCAAATGCACACTAACTGGCCTAGTGCAATAGGCTAAGAAATCTTTTTGGAAGTGAGATTTGAAGTCATGCTTGTGAATTTTGCACATTGCTTCTTCCTTACACTGCCACACGTGCCAGGTGGAATTCAAAATGCTGCTGCCCCCAGCGAAAAAACAAAAAGGCCTGCATAAGGGAAATACAGGTTCACAAACTCTGGCCTAAGGTTTACTCCCAAAAGGGGTTGACAGCTATGAGCATGATTGAGTATGGTCACCAAATAGACGGGCTTTGTGCCCACCCTGAGATTTTTCTGTAGTGAAAAATTAATTTTGTGTAGACTCCAAAACCCCTTGAGTGAGACTGTAGTATAGTATTGGGCGGTTCAGTGAAGCTGGTTTGCATGAGTGAATGCCCTTTGTAATCTTTCGTGCAAGAGGTCGCAGCGTCACTTCTGGGCCGATTTCTGAGTAGGCGTTGCTTCACGCTGTGTATAACAATGGAAGTTCAACCAAGAATTGTGAAGCAGTACAAATGCCACCACTGTTGCAGTTGCAAAAATTACCAGGGAAAGGGGATGGAGGGTGGACAAAAAGTGTCTTTGTGTTGTTTTTTTGCTGACCAGAAGATCGTGAGTTAGTGGAAAAAATGTGGTTTGGGGCATCCTCTAGCATGAGCAACAGGTTATTGCTTGTTGCCAGACACATTCTGACTATGGGCCTCCAAAACTGCCTTTAAAGTTGGCAGTGTAAAATTTGCAAATTCACTGTCACCCCCTTCCATTTTGAAGAAAGTACGCACCGGAAATAAAAACAGCCAAGGGACTGAAGCGATGCCAGGCAAAAGTCAAGGGAGTTAACAACCCTGCCTGAACCACCCAATAGTCCAGGGTCTCCTGTGTGAATATATATAATTTTATATATATATATTCATGCGAAAAGATCACATACATGTACACGTTAATGATCCTGTAGTCTATGTCAGAGTTTGGTAGAGTAACTCTCACCTGTCATGCATGTAAACAAAAGGTACATATAACATAAACTCCACCAGAGTTACATCCTCATCCTTGTTTTTGTAAAGTTTTGTTGTTGATGTTTTGCTTTTCAGATATGGATCTGTTTTTCACCCATCACCAACTATACCACAGCATACTATGGCATAAGCGGGGGTCAGGTGAACTGGCTTTCCATGGTGTATGTCGTGGCCACCATTCCTTTGGGGCTTGTGGCCACATGGCTGCTTGATACATTAGGGCTACGAACCAGTGTAAGTGCTCACTGCTGCTTTGTTGATGTGTGTGTGTGGGGGGGGGGGGGGGGGGGGCACCTTTCAGTTTCAGTTTGTGTGGGCAAAAACTGGTTCATAGTCCATGTATTTTAGAATGACACTGATGAACTTCTGGTGTTACATAAAATATATATATATATATAAATGATGCATTACATGCAAAAGTAAGGAGTGTGTCATTTTTAATTTGAAGTAGCATGCCACAGTCTGAACAGATTATAAGAAAATGTAAGATTAATTAAATGACAAATGACTTCTTCCAAACAATATTTTGAAAATGTCCCCCCCCTCCCACCAGCCTTTTCTTCTGGTCAAAGGTCTGTTGAACAGTCAATTGAAAAAGTATGATTTCTGCATGGTACAGTTACCATTGCTAAAAACAACTAAAACCCCTACACATTATTTAAAAAACAACACACCAACAACTGTTGACAAGATGGGTTCAAATTGACAAAAATGAACCCTTTCAAGCTGATTCACCCCATTCAATGTTAAATGCAGTTTTGGGATCAGTCGTGTACAGAAGAAATCTGATGCTGAATCACTGTGCTAGAAAGTACAGTATGCAGAACTTAGTAAACAGATCTTTCTTTGCATTCCAATTGTTCCAGTTCCATTATGAGAATGATTTTTCTGTTGCTTGTAAATGATTGTTGTAAAAGTATGTCAGAGGCTGTGAGATGTTTTGTGTATGGGTACTTTTTCATGGAGAGTTCTGCATTCATTCTCTGTCTGCCTGTCTCTTTGTTTGTTTGCCTCTTCCCCCACTTCTCTCTTTTTCCTTTCTCTGTGTCTCTGTGACAGTTTTGGATTTGTTTGTGTACACTGTAAAGAAAACCAATACACAATCTTTGGGTGCAGCAATCTCTACTAAATACATCACATGACATTTAATGATGTACTACTGCAGCTACTTTTAGCAATGCTTTACCTGACTTTATTTTTTGTCACAGATTATCCTAGCAGCATGGCTGAATCTGTTTGGTTCTCTTCTCCGCAATCTAACAACATTTGACTTTGTGTCATCCAACGCCAAATACCCTGTGCTGCTGAGTGGTCAGTTCCTGGCAGCCTGTGCTCAGCCATTTATCATGTTTGTGCCAACCAAATTGTCAGCCCTGTGGTTTCCTGACACACAGCGTGCTCTGGCCAACACTTTAGCCTCCATGGGTGAGCTTTCATTTTTTTGCTTCTGGTACATCTGGAACAATCTCCTCCAAGACATCAGGCACTCTGCTACTCTCTCTTCCTTCAAAAGCCAACTCAAGACATTTCTCTTCTCAGAATATTTCAGTTAAGCCACATTGTCCTTCACTCCTATCAGTCTGTACAGTATGTGTGTGTGTGTGTATGTGTGTGTGTGTGTGTGTGTGTGCATCTTTTGCATAGTTATGATAACATTTTCCATCTCAATGTACATTATGTGTGTACGCTTGTTCAGCGCTTTGAGCTGCAACGTAGGCACTTTACAAATTTCCATTATTACTATTATTATTATGGTGCCTTCAGATATAGCCCAGTACTGCATGCCAGTCTAGATAAGAATGATGATAATAATGATAAATAAAGAGGATTTGACTAGAGTCCTGTCTTCCACATTAAGCAGAGCACAGAACTTTTTACAGTAATGCATGCAATACACAGACACACATTCAACACACACACACAAGCAGACAAGACAGACCCACCCCCCATCCCCTCACCCCTCTTCCCTCCCAGCTGCATACACAGATTCAAATGTCCCCCCCCCCCCCCACTTCCCGCCACACACACACATGTATGCACTTCACTTTAAATTTACAAGACTTCTCAAAGCATGAAAAAGTGGTAGTGTTGTTAGCTTCAGCTCAGAATACTGATTTCAGAATTTGTCCTTGCCTCACCCTGGTTATTAGGTAATGGTTGCTGTTTTCAGCCAACCCAATAGGAATCATGATTGCCAGCCTTTTGTCCCCAAGCCTTGTCAAGACTACAGCCGACTTGCCCAAAATGGTGAGTATGTGTTTGTTTTCCTGATGCACTAGCACATTCTGCAAGCCTTTTTCTTGGGAGAAGGTGAGGGAGAGAGATGAGAGATATTGTCTGTTGGACATGTGTGCAATATAG
The DNA here is from genome assembly GCA_018857735.1 of Alviniconcha marisindica. Lineage (NCBI taxonomy): Eukaryota > Metazoa > Mollusca > Gastropoda > Provannidae > Alviniconcha > Alviniconcha marisindica. Next base: position 1,508,787 of record JABMCL010002055.1, on the reverse strand, counting down.
CCATGAGTGAGAGATTAATTTTTGAATTGAGTTTGCTGAGCCGTGCAGTTATTCTTATAATAAAAACAAAAACAAAATGCAAACATAAATAAACAGCAAAATGAAACAAAAAACACACGTTGTGTGGCGCTTGCTTTCATCATGCCTGTCAACATTAGCACACTTGAATGTAAATAGCACTAAACTAATCCATAATGGACCTGTTTTTTGTTTTGTTTTAACTCTAGTTGCATGACACACGCACACCAATCAGCTGAGCCCTGCAGAAAGTATGTCTTGAACTAATTTGAAGGGAGGTGGTCAGATGATGTTTGCCTTTCATGCTACTTTGCCCTTCTCCACTCATGAAACTGTTGTGCATCAGTCATACAAAACCACATATGGTTTGTTTGTTTCTTTCTATTTTTCCAGTTGTGGGTATGCACAGTGGTGGCAGCGTGCGGCACAGTTCTTGCAACATTTGGCGTCTGCAGCAGCAAGCCCCCCACCCCTCCCACTGCCAGTGCTGCAGAGGGAACGGAGCAGTTCTTTTTGGGTCTGAAAAAGGTGCGGATTTTGTCCTTGTGGCATAACTTTGTTGTCCTTTACTGGAACTTTCCCATCGGGAAGTCTGGTAGCCTTCTCTGTACAGTATTGCATGCAGCACAAAGACACATTCAACACAGTTACATGCACACACATACACACTCAAACACACACACACACACACGCACACATAATCACACACACATGACAAAAACCATATTTACATACATTTGTGGTTGTGACATGCTGTGTGTGTGCATGCGTGTGGTTGTGGCTTGGTGCTGTTCACATCTTTTACAGCAATCCTTTGTGTGTGTTGACAGCTTTTACGAGTGAAATCCTACTGGATTCTGTTCATGGTGTTTGGGTGTGGCTTAGCGGTGTTCACATCTTTAACAACATTCATGGAACAGATTCTTTGTCCAAGGGGCTACAGCAATGTAAGTATATTTAGCCAGCCCCCTCACATCCCCACCTCACTCCCCCACCCCGCTCCCCATCCTTATCACCTTTGACTTTGGCTGAGTTTTGGTTCAATGATTATCCTTGCATTTATGTTATGAATCTGAATTTTTCTTTGCATTTCAACTGAATTTCAAACCTAACAGTAAGACACACTTGTTTGTAACAGACCTAGATATTATTTCATTCCTCTCATTGTTTGTTTGTGTATTATCTGTCTGTTAAACTGCTTGAAAAGGGAGTTTTCCCTGAAAATTTGCACTTGTTTAGTATTATCTGATTAAGAGAAATGTTCTTTTCAACTGTTTTCTCATATTTCAATCTTGTTTTAGAATGCTTGTAGCCAGTTTTGTTTCAGAATAATTTTATATATTTTTTATATATATATATATATATATATATATATATATATGTAAACATAATCTGAAAAAGAACAAGGCCCAGAGCACTCATGCAGGATCAACACACAGGGGAGTTAACTGGTGCCAGAAAGATGTCTTACAAATACAACAACAAAGACATCCTCGATGGATGTACTTCTGGTGGAACTTAGGTCGTAATGTACCTTGTATTTACTCATATGCCAGGTGAGAGTTACAGTAGGTGACTCAGATCTTTGCTGTTGTGTTTGTGAGACATCTTTTGAACATTTCTTCTATAGAAATGTGTGTTTTTAGATGGGAGTTAGTGGGTAATTCTAACAAACAGAGATTAGTATGTGCTAAATGAAACTTTTTGGAAAACTTTGTAAGGGAAGCAATGCTTAGATTATTATTTCAGATTGTATAACAGGAATCCTGCCAGCTGTTTGTTGCCACTGTACCGCTGAAAGCTTGTAACTTTTTGCCGTGTTCTTTTCCTCCAGTCCTTTTCTGGTCTGTGTGGAGCGCTGCTGATAATATGCGGCGTGGTTGGTGCTGGAGTGTGCGGAGCATTTGTGGACAAGACCAAACGCTTTGAGGAGGTGGTCAAGACATGCTTTGTTGTTGGTCTCTTTGGTGGCATCATCTTCACAGAGGTATTGCAGAGTGGAAGCATGTCCCACAAGCTTGTTGCCAATCATGTGCTTAGCATCAGTCATGGCCTACCAGGACCCCTATGTACGAAGAGCTGATAGACCCCCTAACTGTGTTTATCTTCTAAGCAGTGATAACATTGGGGGGGAAAAGTCAGCGTGGGTGAAGCGGAAAGAGGGCTGTTGGACTGGCTTTAATGCATTTAAAGTTAAAGACTCATTTTTTTGTTTGTTTAAGCAGCATAAAAACAATGGCTCTGATGCTGCTGTTACTGATAGGCTGCTGTTGAGGAGAAAATTAATGCTTTTATGGACTGATGTTATGAAGAATGGGAGACCATGGTTTCTACTTGGAGCATGATTGCAAAATTGAGCTGATTGTGCTGCAAATGACCAAGTCATCAAGCAGCTTTCCTTATTCCAGCTCTGTAGCATGTACTTTGCGTGTGCCAGGCATACTTTTTTTCAGATCATAAAGGCAAAGACTAGTACTTAGCTGGCAGGAAAATATACCAGTGGTAAATATTTACAGTATCATGCAAACTGCTTGTTGAGACAGCACATTTCAGCTTACCTTTCTTTTGCTTTAAGAGTTCTGTTCCTTAACTGCTTACCTGTGTGGCATTCATAGTTAAATGACTGATTGATCTACTGCCTTTATTGACTGATGGGAAAATATAATAATAATAATACGTACATTTTCTATAGCGCTATTCCCCTCTGAGCGAGCTCAACGCGCTTAAAATATATATGTTTTGATTAATTAATATGATGAACTGGCTGGTTGATTGATTGATTGATATATATGATATATTCAGTGGCCCCCATAGCATAGTGGTTAGCACTTCAGATCACTGGCTTAGAAGGTGATGGGTTCAAAGCTGGGGACAATTGGGTTGCTATCTTCAAGGTCAAAGTCACAGAGCTCATATAAGCAAAACATGACTGTTTCTGTTACATCTTCTGAACTGCTGATCCTATTGTGACCAAACTAAGTTTGGTGGTACACCATCATAATATGATGATTGTTTATGATCATATTGGGTGGCTTTCTTTCAGAACATAGTCACGTCCCTGTCCTACTTATAACATCCATATGTTTGTCATTCCCGGGTTTTCTGTACCAGTGGCTGATATAACCGCACTGGTTGACTGGGTGTAAAACACCAATTTACTTACTTACTTACTCACTGTACCAGTGACACCTTTGCAACCAAACTAGGCATGTTGATGTACTATCAGTAAGAGGCAGACCTATTGCAAAGAAAGTGGACAGTTACATAGTATATAACACAGACAACAGAATAACAACGACTTGCAGTATTTAGGTTCACAGTAGGAGGGATATTTTACCATGCGAGGTGACGAACCTCGTTATGGCAGAAAGTGACGACTGTGGCCATGTCAAATAGTCACAAACCAAAATGGATGGACCTCCATCACATCATCAGTTCTCCTCCTCAGATCATTTTTAAAAAAGTAATAAATGGTATTGATGAATGGGATGAAAAAGGGTGATTGATTGACTGGTGAAGATAAGTAATAAACTGATGATTGCTGATGTAATGAAAAGGGTGACTGTGAAGAGAATAAGTAATAAATTTTGGGCTTTTAAGATGTAAAACTGACGCTGACTTTTGAAGAATAAGTAATAAATGGGGGCTGATGATGAAAAACCCGATGTGAAGGAATAAGTAATAAATGGGCTGACTGACTGACTTGTGTTTGGCTGATTGACTGAGTGAAGAATAAGTAATAAATGGGCTGACTGACTGACTGATGTGAAGAATAAGTAATAAATGGGCTGCTGATTTGTAAAAAGGCTCTGACTGTGTGAAGAATAAGTAATAAATGGCTGATTGATTGACTGATGTGAAAAAGTAAATGGTACTGAGATGTGAAGAATAAGAAATAAGTTTAAAAAAAATGGGCTGACTGATTGACTGATGTGAAGAATAAGTAAATTAAATGGGCCCGACTGACTGACTGATGTGAAGAATAAGTAATAAATGGGCTGACTGATTGACTGATGTGAAGAATAAGTAATAAATGGCCTGGAATGAAATGGGCTGACTGACTGACTGATGTGAAGAATAAGTAATAAATGGGCTGACTGACTGACTGATGTGAAGAATAAGTAATAAATGGGCTGATTGACTGACTGATGTGAAGAACTTGTTGCTCAGCAGAGCTGTTTATTCCTTCCTCAGCTGAGTCGTTACCGGAACAATGAGATCTACATCGCTGTGGCAATCGGGCTGTTTGGGTTTTTTGGGTTTGGTGGCTATCCGGTGTGCATGGAGATGGCTGTTGAAATCACCTACCCTGTGGCAGAGGCCACCAGCTCAGGGCTGCTTTATATCTCGGGGTAAGGAGAGTTTTTGTACAATTATTTTTGTTATCTATTTGTATGGAATATACGTGATACAAACCTCAGCATTTCTCTGTCATCTTAAATCTGATAAATTTTGAACGCTTCGTGTTGGTCGTACTTCTGTTCTACCTGTTCCTACCACTTTTCGTGACTTTGACCTTATTTCAAAGTCACACTGGGGTCTAATAACTGAACCTGAAAGTTGCATTTCTTGGTATGTTCTTATCTGATCAAGTTCAAGCTTCATATGATGTACTATTGTTGAATATGTTAAGTAGATTGTTGATATGATGCTATTTTTTACTTGGAAGGAGAGAGAAAATGTACACGTTAGATTGACTTAATCAGATAGTCTGTGTACATGTTTTGTATTGTTTTTGGTTGTGGTATGTATACTTCATTATTTATTTGTCTCATAAGAATCTTGGGTGGCTTTCTTTCAGAACATAGTCACGTCCCTGTCCTACTTATAACAGCTTTATGTTTGTGAAATTCTGCAAAATTGTCTTGAGAATAAGGGGTGCATCTGTGGGTGGGTGGGTGTTTGAAGGTTACTACCCTAGACAATGGGTTTGAACCTGCAGCCTTGTTCTTCATCCCCAAGTCGGGTTCCTGAGCTGGTCAGGCATGTCACACCCTCATACATATATGCTTCCAATTATAACTTGTTTAAAAGTTGAACTGCCCTGTAAATTGGGTGCAGGGCTAGTGGAACCAGATTAGCATGATTTCTGGCAACGAAAGGGATGTGAAGTATCTGAAACTTGGTGCATTTTGAGATTTTGCTCCTGGCCTTCTATCTGTGACACTTCTTCATCCAGTAAAGCCAGCATGTTGTGTTTGTTTGTTCAAATAAATCTTTAGTTGATGAAGTGATGGTAGAACTCCCAGACTTCTAAGCTGCATCTCTCACATGTCTGTTGGTCAAAAATGGTATCCTCACATATACTTGTAAGCAAATGCCTGAAGAGAATGTGAGTAACACACACACATGCACACACACACACACACACACACACACACACACACACACACACACACACACACACACACACACACACACACACACACACACACACACACACACACATCTGGACTTGAAAGTTGAAAAAATGCAGTGATTGAGAAGAAGAAAACTGAAAATGATGGACTGTGTCTGACAGAGGAGGGGAGGGAATTCCAGGTCTTGGCAGTGGTGCTAGAGAAAGATTATTGCCCATGCTGTTTTCTTTTAGCATTAAGTAGCCTGTCTATAGAGCAGGTTCTCTTGGGTGCCAGCAGTTGATGCTTATTAACTTTCCACTATGGCAGACAAATCCAGGGTGTGGTTTATATGCTGGTGGCCCAGGCAATAACCCAGCCCTTGCCACTGGCAGAGAGGGGTATTCCTAATGCCTGTGGAACCAATGGAACCTCCACATCCGATGGCTCTGGCGATTTTACACCTGAGGACTGGACAGGTAGCTGAGATCTGTTGAATATTTCTTAGCAATTTATTCATTTATTCAAAATCACACACACACACACACACACACACACACACACACACACACACAACACACACACACACACACACACACAAAACCCACATTTAAAAAAAAGGGAGGGGTTCAGTGCAGAACACAAATTTCTCCTGTTTGTTGGAAACTTGTTTACATCATTGTGCTGTTGAAGAAACATGGAAATTGATGTTTTCAAAGAAAATAGACTGTAGACATTCATACTTCTTCTAACGTTTACTTTTTAACCCTTTCTTTGTGTCTGGAAGTCTGTGTCTGTAACATGAAAGAGGCCAGCAGGTGTGGCACCAGTGCACATTTTTACATAACGGGCCAACCTTTTCCTGCTCTTCATTGCTAAAGACTGAATCAGTGTGGTTCTGCGCTGAGGAGCTGAAATTGGAACCAAGGAAATACTTCTGTTGTATGGATGTTGATGGATTAACCACACAAAGCTTGCAAATACAAATATGTATATATATATATGTGTGTAAATATATATATATGGTTTATGCTGAATTATCATGTTCAGTTTTATTTATTTTACATGTTACGTTGATGGTATGTTTCAAGGCAACTTTTACAGGACAAGAGAGTATTATCTGAAATATTTGCACTGGAGTCCCTTTAATTCCAGATGTGCATTCATGCAATAAATTTTGTTAGAACTATTTCCAAAGACCAAATGTAGAAATTCTCATTCTTTCATGGCTTTTGTTTCTAGTACCTGGTTTGTTCTTGGATGGAATGATGACATTCTTCACCATCTTGCTTCTGGTGGGCTTCCATCCTGTTTATCGCCGGCTGCTGGCAGAACGCATCGCACAGGATGACAGAGTGTTGAACCAGAGTGTGGACGCTCCTGTTGCTGGAGATTGAAGCGAGAATGGCGGCAGGAATGCTTGCTAGTTTCTGTATGGCATTGTGTGTAACTGCGTATGCTTTTCAGTTTGTTTTCATCTGCTCCGCTGAACCATGGAGATTTGTCCAAAAGCAGGTGAGATTTGTACATGCAGTTCAGTTTTTCCTGTTTGTTTTCATCTGCTCCACTGGACCATGGAGGCGAATCCAGAAGCCGATGGGGATTTTGCTCATACAACAGTTTTTCTTTTTATGCAGTGGCAGTAGCCCTCTTCCATGCCAACAGCTGCACTTTGACCTCAGGGAAGTGTCTGACAGCGAAAACAAGAACTGTACATCAGTGATTTATTTATAGCTTGCCATTGCATGTCAGACTTACTAAATGATTGTGTGTGCGCACATGCGCATGCTGCATATCTTGCATGGAAAATGTAAGTTTGTGTAACGACCAGTGTCCATCTGTGGCCCAAAATCAGAACATGAGCATTTTCTTGCAAACCATTTTAACCGGAAGTAAACAAAAAGGGTGATATTTCTTAAATAAATTCCACTGTTTAAGACTAGTTTAAGTGACTTTGACCTAATTTGAAAGTTACGGAAGTGAAAAAATATGCTTTTTCCAAAAGAATTCTGATCTGATGGCCACAAAATCTTCTGTAGTTGTTATATACGCTGACAAGGTCACATACACTGGCGCAGCTTGACCACATGACCAATGTATTTTTAATTGAAGGGAGATAATTCAAATAGGCTGGGGGGGGGGGGGGGGGGGGGCATTCAACCAGGCACATGGCAGGCACTGTCTGTAACCATCAGCAGAACCTCACTCTCCCATCCTTTCTGATGACAGCATGCATGTGCATTGCAAGTGTGTGTGAGTGTGTATGTGCACGGGATTTGGGGTGAAGGAAGGCATGAGTGTGGATACATTGTGATTTTAAGTACCTTTTAGCCTTGATGTGTGTGTTTGCGAGAATGCATGAGTGAGTGTGTGTGTGCACGCGCACGTGTGTGTCTGCGATTCAGTTTAAATGCAAGTCAGTCAAGCATTTGTGCTTTTTCTCTGAGTGAGTTTAAAAAACAGCAGCATTTACAGGTTAAGGCAGGCAGCCTGGTGCAGCTGCCTGCCTGTTTGCTTTGTCCAGTAAATTTATGGTGGTTGTGACATGTATTTACATGACTGTTGATCTGGCATAATTGTAATCAGGATTACTAGTCCCAGCGGCACACATATTGTGATTTTTGTCCTTATTTTCCTGTTATTAACAGATGGTTTAGTGAAGAGTAAGCACTTGTGTTTCTATGGATGAAATGTATTTTTAAAAGGTTTTCTTTTTGGTTCAGTTTGAGCAAAATATATTTGTGATGTCTTCCAGGTTGGTTATGCTTCCAACTCTACATTTAACGAAATGAGAGTGATAAGTGTTCAGTGTTCAGTTTTGTACTTTACCTTGTCAGCAGGAGTAGTGTACAGGCTTGGCAGCCTGCCCTGCCTGAAGGATTCTGGCTGTCAGTGCAAGTTTCAACCAATCAACATTTTATTTTATGTCTGTTCACAGCGAGGTGATGTTTGACCCGAAAACATTCAAACGCCTATACCTCTACAATACCTTTATGTTGAACACTCAATTCAGAAGAAGTTTTGGGGTCAAAATTGCTGTCCCTGTCAGCTAAGATTTGATCAAATGCTTGCCTGTTGATGCGGGACTGCTTGCTCATACTTGTTCTACCCCCCACACAAGCACACACACACAAATCAACAACCCTCCCTCCCCCCAAACATTTGCATAAAAACCAGTGATCTCATTCAAGCACTGTCAAAAACGGCATGCTCAAATGATCTAGAAGGAAATGCAGAAACCTTTACCTCACTTTGATCATTCAATATGCATACCTTGTTATAAGAAACTTGTTGACATAACTGTGCTGCTTTGCCTGAAGTTTTAGAGGGGGGTTGAGATCTCATTCTCAGAGACAACTGTGTTTGGTGACACAGATTCCGCTAGTGCCAGTGTTTGTGCATTTTAAAATTCCGTTGCCACCACATCATGTGTGCCAGCTTCACAGCTATTGCTCTGATGATGTTTGTCCCAGCGTCCCCACCACTGACCACATTGCATGTGTGTGTTGTATGTCGTTTGTATGTGTGTGTGTTGGATGTTGAAGCTTACATCACTGATCAAAATTGTTCATTTAGTATGTCTTGTCGTTGTCAATAATTAAAAGATTATTTGCAGCATACTTACGTGTGTGTGCCTGGGATCAGTTTCGCAGGCCCCGATTTTACCTTTCGTGTAAAGTGCAGGCATGATTGTGAGCCAACGTCATGTTCTGTGTTTACCTGTTGGCTCAAGGGAAAAATACGTTTTCCTGTTAACTCTCCTCTTGTAAATTTTCCCCTGGGGGAGCTGGGATAGCTCTGTGGTATGGAGTGCTGGACTCATTACTGAAAGGTTGTGGGTTTGAGTCCTGGCAGGGGAATTTTTTTCCCTTTCTGTGCTGAATCTTTTGTTATGTTCCACCCCTGTGTTACTGCAGTAGCACGTAAAAGATCCCAGTCATTCTGCCAAAAGTGCAGGTGGCATGTTATGGCTACACATGCATGAACACTGTAAAATGAAGTGACACTGTAAACTAGTGCATGGTTGTATGGTGTACACAGAATGTGCGCCAAGACGGCAGCAGTTTCATGTGGCATCAGCCATTTAACAACCAAACAGCACTCTAAGTTCACCACTTCAGTGGATTTTCAAAACACGCTACAGAAAGTCACTCATTCGGAATCATGTGACAAGAGTGCAGTGAGCTGGCTTAAGAGCAGAGAATAGCACTATGTAAAAGTGATCAATAACAACGCAAATTTCCACTTACATGATTCCATCATGGTTTCGCGTCTTGCATTTTGGCACTACTGCTGATTTTCAAGGTTAGCTGTAAAAAGAACCCTTTCCACATGGTGGTGCTAGTTGCTTCTAGGAGTTGTGCCAAAAAGAGATGACATGCATTGCTGAGAATTTTTGTTCCACGTGACATTTATGCAGAAACAATCCAGCTGATCATTATGATTGAAAGGGATTGAGAAACATGAAGTGGAGTGAACCCCAACAGGAAGCCAGACATTAGAAAGGCAGAATTCATGGGAATGGGTGATGCATGTGAAGGCAGAGATATCATTTGATTTTTAAGTTGATATTAAGATGACATACGACATCCTATGAACAGCAGTTTGCTAAGGATGTCTTTATGGGCATCACAAGGGTTAATGGGCATTTTGTTGCTGTGTCTTTAGAGTTAATAAACCACAATAGTATGTATTAACATTGCAAGTCCAGTGATTAAATGTATGTGTGGATATCATGCAATGAAAACTGAAAACTATTTTAGTAACAAGTCTCCTTGTGTAACAAAGTTGAGGGGAAATGGGTATGTTGGAAGTACACTTTCTGTCCTTTGCTTTTTTTGTTCAGATGGTTAGTTTTCAAATGCTAAATATTTTACAACTTGATTAGATGTCTCATGTTGAATTATTATACGCTTAATCTGAATTTTATTCATTTACATGCTACATTGATGGTGCAGATTTCTGTCTAAGGACAATAAAGTATTATATATAGAATCACGAGCAGGACTGTTGTTACAAGTTTGGATTGCTGTCTCCAAGGTCAAGGTGACACGGTGAATGGAAAGTGTACATGTGTTGACTGTGAAAAAGGACACTAAGTTTGGATTGCTGTCTTCCAGGTCAAGGTGACATGGTGAATGGCAAGTTTGCAGGTGCTGACAGTGTAAAGGACACACAGTGGGGTGGAGGTGGGCTGTTGCCAAAATTGTACCAAGCAACATGTTATCAGTACAGTTGTATTTTGCAACTGACTTTGGTGAGCCATCTCGTTTATAAATCTGTTTTTTTGTCATTGTAGCTGAGCATGACAAACTAATATGCATGCATGCCTTTTCTTTTAAATTATTTTTTAATGCAATAATGTCTGAAAGTGCAACATCTGTGATTTAAAAAAAAGAAGGTTATGTGCGATTTTTCATGAAGATGAATTGTGCATGTTTGTGCAGTTGTATGTTTGTGTGCACGTGTGTGCGTTTCATTGTGCGTGGAACAAAGATCAGATGATGTTGATGCTATTCTACCTATTTAATACATATGTATGTATATATATTATACAGCATTTGACTCTTTTTGAGAGAAGGCCAAGTTTTCACTCAACACTGTAACAGCTGTAGGTTATTTAATTTGCTACAAATTGTGACAGTCAGTCATCCTTATGACCTTACAGTCCACATGTGGGCCATACTTGCTAACATATGCCCCACTTGACCATGTGCATTGACTTCATTATGTGTATGTGCCTTTCCACTTATAACAGGGTGCTACCAAGCCAACTGTTGTGATGCAATCCCCCTTATGAAATAGTCTTCAAATAAAAGGACCTCTAATGATGAGACTTCCGTAATAAGAGGCTGGTCCTCTTTTCACCAAATTTTTGAGACTCCTTTATTTTCACATGAATATTTGTATTCATATGTTTGTATGATTTTATTTTTATGTAAGGGGTGAAAGCTACATTTTTCTTTGTTTATAACAAAATATAAGCCAATTAAATAATCTGTATTCACAAATGTAGGGCATTTTTGCTTGAATTTGAGCAGTGAAAATTACTGGTCCTGGTAACCTAAGACAAATTCTGTATTTGGCACATAGAAGAAGCAGGTAGCGCCTAATGAAAGAAGCATCAGTGGAAGTTTTGAAACCCATTCCAACCATTGATGACATGGGAAGAGCCCCTCCCTCCACAAACTGATCTTTGGACTGCTGACAAGGTCCACTAGTATTGAAATCAGACTATTCCTGGTCAAATAAATGCACAAAATTAATGCATGCAATTTTGCACGTATGCTTGCAGCAGTGTTTCAGTTGTTGTTTTTTCTCATGCATTGTAATAAATGCTGTCATATGTGGAGTATATATTATTCAAAAACATGTTCCTGTGGAGTTTTATGCCTGAATAAATTCTTGTTAAATGCAGTTTGCTGAAAGTCTGCCTGATTTCTTGCATGCCTGAGTAATTGCGCAACTGTGTAACTGGATCTTAACAGCCTCTCAACAGCACAAGGTCACCTCAGGGTGGAAAGGGGTTGACAGCTATGAGCCATGCACTGAAAATTTCAACCATTACCCGTTAGCTGCTTCATATAACTTGAACATCACATTAATAATGAATCGGCTAAATCCCCCTGTAGGGGGCTTGAAGGATTAACATGCTTGAGCATGCAAAGCTTGCAGATGGTATCACAAAAATGACAGAACAGACTCATTTCAGATGAACAGACTCATGTCAATTAGATCAACAATTTTAATGACTGCTCCAATCATTGAAGCAAGGTTTTTTTAAACAACACAATTGACTCATAATAATTCAACATAAACTTCAGACAACGGCAGACGTGTCAATGAATCAAACATTTACTCCAAAAGTATTTGCTTGCAAAAGTGTTCGTGTGCACACTAGCGCACACACACACACACACACACACTAGCACACACACACACACACACACACACTAGCACACACACACAAATTGTACACATGTGCACACACACATGCAAATGTCTTGCATTATATCTCTGACTTACAGAACATGAATAGGTGCAATGTTGACAGTTGCACTTTTAACACCCCCACTGTGTCAACACTTACACGTACATGCACTGAAAAAAACGCATGAATTCACAAGGGAGGAATATAAAACAACATGACTTTGCTGCAAGGCAATATATACATGATAGGTATAAAAAGAAAGAAAAAAAGAGGGGGGGGGGGGATGAAAAAGAAACAAATAAAAATTATCATTCAGTCTGTGACATAACCATGTCTGGCGAAAGAGAGGGGGAAAATGAATGAGAGAGAATTCACTTCAGAACCACAAACCAGGGTTTCCATTAAGGCATGAGAAGAGAGATCTACATTTGTAGCTCTAGTCTAAATCTTAAACCAGGAAAAGATCCAGAGATTAAGTATGCATGCCTGGATAAGATCCATGAAGAACTAATTTGACATCTGGTCAGCTATGAAATTGAAAGACTTGAAATGCTTGATACGCTACTAGGCAGCTTAAGCTAGCCACAAGACGCTGAACACAGGAACACTAACAATTAACAGATACTGATGATGAAGAACACAATGGCAATGATGTTGATTTTATAACTAATATAAGGATTATAATATATATATATATAAAGTTACCTCAACATCATCATTAGGGATACAGTGAGACATGTTGCTATGGACATTATTTAATAATGTATTTGAGTGACGTTTATTCAACTGTGACCCCAAAGGAGTCTGATAAAAACATGACAGTGTCTACTGAAATCACCTGAAAGATGCACTTCCTATTCCACTCAAACCCATCAAGATGAGCAATATTAAAATGACCTTTTCAAAGTTGAATTTTACTTGCCCACAATGCCAAGAATATACCACCTCCAGGAAAGCTGCAAGATAATTTAAATCATGATTTACAGTTAATTACATCATTTACCAGCCTGCAACATGTTAATGTCATGCTTGATTAAATATTTCTACAACTGATGAGTCTACAGCAGCAATATGCGAGAAGAGTTTCCATGATGATGATGACTGATCCTCTTGTAGTAAGGCAGGTATTGCTTGCTGTACAGTGTGACATGAGAGGAGCAACATGGAAGGCCGTTTTTATTTATAACCCATTTGCAATAAACCTATGGAGTGTAGGGTATAAACAGATGTCATGATTCACATTTCTTTGTTGCGAGTACTAAAAAATGAAACTTGGCAAAGACACCCCTTTCATTTTTGAAATCACAATACGAAACTAATGACTCACTACGACTATAACCACTCCTTAAATTGAGACCAAGTATCTGGAATAAACCACCATTCCAAGGAAGCATTTGTTCCTAGATCTATGTACAGTGAAATCAGCTATGATCAACAACCAGCAGGCACCAAACAAAGACAGATAATCTTTCACTGGATCATGGAGGTGTAAATTAAAGGTGTACGACTGTTGGTGGCGGTGGTGGGAGGGGGGAGGAGAGAGAGAGAGAGAAGGAAACTGTACTTCAAAAAAAAAAAAAAAAACTTACATGAGGAGACATGCAAGCCTGGCCTCACAGTCATACCATCCCCCAGCTCATACCTTGCACATTCAAAATAAAACTACGAAAACAAGTTCCAGAGGGCAAGAAATCTTTCTTTTGGGATAGCCAAAACCCCACTGCCATTAATTAACTGATTTACATGCATTAATAAATTATGTCTAAACTGATAAAAAAATTACAAAGCAATGACCCACTGTTGAAAACAAAAGAAAAAGAAAACAAAAGAAAAAAGGGTAAATGCTCAAATGACTTGCATTCAAATTAGACAAACTGGACAACTTTCCTTTTCAATTTGCACTCTCCGTCGTTCTGAAGATGGTACAAAGTCATCAAAACACAGGAATGGGCAAAATCCAATCAACATCACGCAAGGTTTGAAAGCTTTTGCCTAAACATTGCCCTAAAATAAATCAACATTTATACTTTGCTAAATCAGCATATATATATATATGTGTGTCAGCTGCATCACTTAAAATGTTAAATACACATGTACACCAGTCACAACAAGTGCTATGTACCTGATATTTATATATATATATATATATGCACAAAACAAGTGGACAAACTTTGAAGTCAACTGAATACAGACTTTGAGGAACACATCTTTAGGGATTGCCATTCACTGATTTATAAAGGAATTCTACCTTGCAAAATCAGCAGGTGGCAGCAGTGCATAATGTTACTGTTTGTGTGCATGTTTCACCTTTAGGGATAGCTACTCCTCCAATACCCATATTCTGAAGAATTTTCGTCTGAATTCTAAACACTCTTCTAAGTAATGGCAATGCATGACACTTCCCCAGAACTACTATCTGAAAAATGTGTGTTACTATTAGCAGGTTCGTTACACCTATTACCGAGACTGAAAAGAGTGCTGAACAGAGACCACACATTATTTATGTGTACAACTCTGATAATGATGACGCTCCTGGCCAAACAGTTTGATCACAATGACAAAAAGTAAACTGTCCACTTTTAAACAGGGTTAGAACTTTCTTATCAGCTTATCACAGGAAACAAAAGACAACATGTGTGCATAAATCGGCATACATATTTTGCAGTAGAGAGCTTCTTTCATTTTTATTTGGGTACACTGCAGTAGCACCAATGACCATATTTTGTTGTTTGAGTGGTTGAAAATGTTCCAATTAAACAATTCATTGCTAGAGACAATCTAGGACAATTTAGTATGGGCATCCTTATTAAGTTATGTAGTTAATGTCAGTAAGTGCCACACAAAGTTTAGTGGTCGAGTATGATGCTACTGACAGCTTGGATTACATATAATATACATATATCAAATAGATCACAGGTGTGACATAAAATGAATACTTTAAAATGCAGATATTTTCATATTT
This sequence comes from Alviniconcha marisindica, assembly GCA_018857735.1. Classification (NCBI taxonomy): domain Eukaryota; kingdom Metazoa; phylum Mollusca; class Gastropoda; family Provannidae; genus Alviniconcha; species Alviniconcha marisindica. The sequence goes on along the minus strand of JABMCL010002055.1, from coordinate 1,493,537 downwards.
TTCATTTTTTGAATTGTTATTCATCAATATCATTAGTCTTTTGTTACTTTTTTAACACACCGCTGTAGCACTGAGAAAATAACTGTCATTAGTACCTGATTTAGTTTGTCATTTTCAAAACTCCAAACATAACTGACTTTAATTTTCAAAAGCCTAACCTGGAAATAGTGACACACTAACTGATTTTATGGAGTACATATACATGCACAAGAACACAAAAGTCATGAAACAAATTCACAGACAACACAACACTTTCAAGAAAAATCAACAAAAGGAGTCACACAAACACAACAGAGACCTGAATCGCCTATGGCAACTCTCACCTGGCATGCAAGCAAAATACAAAGTACAGAAACTCCACCAAAGGTACATCCTCAAAAGGGAAGCCCGTCTGTGGCATATAATTGATACCCTCCACTTGAAGTAAATTGTACACTATTATGAATTACTCAACTAGAAATTATACCAGAGCAAATGATTATGCCGGTTGCCGGCTAAACTGAGTCTGCTCCCCAAATTAACATACAACACAGAGGAATCACACGGATGTCATTAACATCAAATTCACACACTGTATCATTTGCGTTATGTTACTATTGTATGAAAACAGTTGCTGACCACTTTTCATACAATCACTTGATCAGAAGAAAACATTTTGAGCCTCACAGTTAACAATATCATTCACACAAATATAACTCAACAGGTTGCAAAAGTTACATGGACCTGTCAATATTGTTCAACTGGACCAGTTTACTATGATTAACATGGTAAATTTGAAGAGAAGTGTAAAATCACTAGAAATAAAATATATAACAAAGTGATCGCCATTTCACTTTGATTTTGCATTCTGTAACAGGTAACTCATACCTTTAAATGGTGTTTTTAGGATACAAACTGTTTTTGTATTAGCTGTTAGTTAGCTTTGTTGAGGTATGACTAAGAGCTCTTTTCTACTAACTAGAAACTAATCATAACTGGTACATTCCTCCAAAGCAGTATGTGAGTGTGTGCGCACATGTGTGTGTGTTTGTTTGTGAATGCACATGCGCATGCATGTGTCTATGTGAGTGTGTGTGTATGTGTGCATGTGCAGGTGTGTTTTGCCCACATGTGGGTGTGAAGAAGTCAGATAACGGAAGGTAGAAAAAAAAGTATAACTGTAGCAGTTCAAACTTTCCCTCAGTTCAAACTTTGTAAGTGTAAACCTCACTTCACTTTTAGAATTACCTCATACTAAAGTCAGTCATACTCAAGTGTTTTCCTTTTTCCTCCAATGGGCTTTCAGGTCACTTCCACTGTTCATTTCTAAAAGGGTTTTGGGGTGTTTTGGCAGTGAATGAGTAAGACAATCTAACTGATATGAATTTATACTAATGGACCTCTCTTCAGCCTTGTCTTAAGTAATGTGTATCATGTTAAACATGTGACTTCATTTTCATTATTCCAGTATCACAATATCAAATTCAGTGTTTTTCCCCTTTTCATTTTTTGGGGGACTTTTTTTTCTCTTTACGTGTTTTTTGTAAGCTCCTTTGCTATCAATTTCTACATGGATTTTTAACGGGGTGTATCGTGATTTAATTCGAATTCACAATGGACCTTTTCTTTCCAAAGCCTAACATCCCCATGTTAAAGAAGAACAAATGCTCAGTCACATCACATACACCTTAGGAAAATACAGTTTCTGTTTCTTCAGTCTTGTCTTCATCTGTTCTTTCCAGTAATGACCTTTAAGTGCTCAAATGACTCACATGTAAAGCCTGAAAATACAATTTATCCTCTCCCTTGAAAATATAACTCACTATGACACAACAATAAAAACAAGTAGAAAAAGTCTTAGTTTTTTTTTGAAACACTGATTTAAAAAATAAAATAATGCATAGAACATTGCTGGAAGTGAGGTACAGCAAAACAGAACACCCAATAGTTACTTTTGTGTAAAAACTGACCCAAAATAAATGATCTCCCTTGAATACAAGCTAAGCTCATGAAAAGTTGGTGTGAGTGACTGCGCTAGACATTTTTCAAGCCGGTGTGACATCTATTAAAAAAAAGTACAACGTGGTGAAACTGGTCCATGGAAATCAGTCAGATAATTGCTGTAACCTATCAGATACGCAGTGATCCATATTGCTACCAGAGCTCTGCTAGCAAACACCCCGCTTCCTTCTCTGTCTACAACACACACACACACACACACACACACACACACACACACCACACACACTCACACAAATACACACACTCTCTCTCTCTCTCTCTCTCTCTCTCTCTCACACACACACACACACACACACACTCTCACTGTGCTGCATTGTTTTTTTGACAACCAGTCAAACAAAATAACAGCCAGTATGTCTAAATGATTGCTGATTTTTGTTTTCTCCTTCTGGTATATTCTGATCTTAACCAGTAAAATACCGGTTAATGTGAACCCTGGAAAAGCCACACATGCATGCATGTTTTTACCATAATTTAACAATCATGCCAAGTTCACACAGAAACTGCACAGAACAGTTTTCTTCCTTCAACATCCCTGTGACCCTGGAGTATGGTCAAAGTCATGAAAACCTGTACTTGTAAACAAGTGTGCACAGCCCAACAAAGGGTATACTATGAATATGATCATGCAATAACTGATGTTGAAAGACCTTGTGTGAACAATGTCTGAGAATAATCCAACGTCAGTTTTTGTCAAATTTGAAAAAGTAGTGTCTCCCTTATATGTTAAATTAATATTATAATTATATAATATGCTAAAGTATAAAACTCTGTGTGTGTGTGTGTGGAGAGAGAGAGAGAGAGAGAGAGAGAGAGAGAGAGAGAGAGAGAGAGAGAGAGAGAGAGAGAGAGAGCATATATATCATAGTTCATACAGTAACCATACAACATTTGAAACAGATAATCAGATCACATAAAAACTTAACAAGAAACAAGAGGTGTGAATTGGTAACATTAGATCAGTGGTAAGCTTGGGATGAGTTTTTTTTTTTTTTTTAATGCCCAGTCAACTAGTATGGTTATATCAGGTTGACATTAAATAGTAAAACTTGTACTACTAACTAGCAGATAGAGAATGCAGTCTGACATATAAATATTATAATATATATGATATGACATTTATAATGTTCAAGAAACTGCAAAGGTAAAATTTTGCCACATCACGCTGGAAAACAAATAAGCTGTTTCGGCTGTATGGTTGAGGAGGACTGTCCAAACCTTATCTCAAAAGGACTGTGTCTGCTTAGCTGTATGGTTAAAATGGCTCATACTCACAGCATGGTTTCAACCTGTCTGTTCCAAATACAACTTGATATATTATTCCAAATGGATAAACTACATCCACCTGCCAATGAGCACCCATTGACACTGTGTGGATTAAGTATAGGAAAAGCCGGAGGTCACAAGGGATGGTAACTCTCAAGTAGTGGCAAGGTTGTATAAATATGTTGACCTTCCCCTTGCTTTACCCATCAGTTTCAGATGATTTGTAACATTACACTTACAGCCAGTGTGTTTAAGACAGATAGTACTGGCCGTACAAAGTTCAAACGGTCCTGCTCACGTGTCACTACCAGTGCCTTAATTGATCATTACAAAGACTTTTTTGCCTTTTTTGTTTGTTTTGGTAAAGAAATTACTGGGAAGCCATAATTGGAAAGAATGTGTAATCACTCATTTAATGTAAAGCCTGAAAAGAAATTATCATTATGCATAGTTTTAAATATATTAATTATTATCATATTACTCCATTAAAGTTTAAATAGTGAAATATATAATATAAAAATCAATCAATTTCAGGTGCTAACAGATGTGTCAAACTCACTGAAGTATTAGCGTATCTCCCATTAACAAGAACACTCATAAGTCGAAACACGAGACACAACAACAAAGTTCACTGTGTTTGTGTGAGTGATTATGTACTAGTAATAATTAATATTATACATAATCATGATTCCTACAAAGTCTGAATACAAAAGGATAAAACGTGTTCAGTCTGACTCACAGACATAGTTTTACCTTCATCATCAATACTGTGACCTCTAACGTTGGTCAAGTCCCAAGGTCACTGAACTGATAATAATACTTGGTACTGGTAGAGCTTACTGGAGCTTATCATCAATCATGCAAAGATCTTCATAAGTTTATTAAACCAAACCCATAAATTATATTTTTAAGGGCAAGTTTGCAGTTTTTTTAGGCTGGATCAGAATGAATCACTCTCTAGTCTCTGAAAAAAGGGTGAAAAAAAGCTACTCATACATGTACAACCTAAGTTTGTATTGTTAAAATATTTCATTCACTTTTCTAAATTTGACACTATTGTGCAGTATTTTCCAACTTACAACTGGGCAGCTGTTATGCCATGGACAGATGGCTAGCTGGTCAATGATCAACACTGTAAACTGACTTGCATTTTGAGTGTTTATAAAAGTGTGCAACCTAGTCCACAACTGTCAGCCCAACAAAAGAACTAGATTTCTCAGAATTTGTTTTGTCCAACAAGGAGAATATCATGTAGCAGAAGATGCTAAGTAAATTTAATTTTTTTATAAATCAGAATGATACCTGATAATATATCAAATCAGGAATGCTTTAAAAATAGTTTAAAAAATACTTTGTTTTTATATTTCATTTTCAAGAATACAGATTTTGTGATTAGCAGGGCACACAACAACACGTTCTATTCCTAGCTCACTCATGTCACATCCAAAGCCTCTTTGAATGGCATTGAGCATGAAACTTAATGAAAGTCATGGGCTCACATCCCACAGGGAACAAGATAAAAGATGCCATGGGCAGCTGTTACAGTGTTACCCCAGCTGTGGCACATGGCAGTGTGTTCTTTAAAACTATTTTTTGTATGATATATTATATACATGTGTGTTTGTTACCCCAGCTGCGGCACATGGCAGTGTATTTTTTTAAACTATTTTTTGTATGGTCTATATATATATGTGTGCGATTCACTAATCTGTAATCATCACTGATCAACTGAAACAGGCAAGATTCTGTTTCCAATTATAGAAAATAAAACCAATGGGGCACTAACAAAATCCACAAGTTCTACGAGTTTGATCTAAGGTATTGCCTGTTGGAAAAACTCAGAAAGGCTGGCATTTTTGGACAAAACATCTTCTGAGAAGGCTAGGTGCTTTAGTTTAAATATAATCAACAGATGCTTTTAACAAGTGATACATGTATCACATTTGACACTTGTCAGTTGTCCGTTTACTACGTATTGTTCTCAAACTCAAAATCTGGCACTCTTTTGGGTTTTCCAGTATATTATACAATAACACAGGGCCAAACGTTGCCCTTGTAAAACAATATCTATTATATATATATATACTTGTAAATATTTTGGTTCCAATGCCCTCATACTGGGATCAGTGTGCCCCAAAATGTATGGTCTTCATATGTTATAATCATTTAAAAAAATCAGCACTGTGAGGATCTTTGAAATATGCAGTCTTTCAGACAGTCATTAATCTTGCATAATAACAACTTTACAAGGTAGCCAATGAATTTTCTATTCCATGAGGTTATGGAAATTCCACATCAATTCCTCTGACAATTCCTCTGCATGATATAAAAATTCTAATGACGATTTCCACATTCTCAAAGTCAAATATTTATAAACAGAGTGAGAAACTGACAGTGACACACTAATTACTAAATCAGTAAATGCAACTTGTTCTGCACATTGCAAAAGAACAAGCCCTCCTCCAGCTGCTGAACTAGATTTAACTCATGATGCTATCACTTCTGCACCCCCCCCCCCCCCCCCCGCCCCCCAACACACACACACAACCATTTGAATCCTGAAAGAGTGAGTAAAATTTTGCAATCCCTTTCTGGCCAGAAGATTGCTGGGAAACACCTTGCATAATAGTACTGTCAGAGAGAAGTTTATATTATACGAGCTGCAACAACAAAGCATGAACCGGTGTCAGCTTGCATGAATTCATTTGACATGTTTGTGACTAGTGTGAGCGTGACCATAAACCAACTCCAGTCTCTTTTCTGACTGGAATACAATGACATTGTCTGTATGTGGGCATGGTTTCTGGAGTGTTCCAGGGTACAATCTGCCCACCTGTAGTTGCAAACAAAAGTGAACCATTGTGAAACTTTACAAACAAGCAAAACAAACCAATCAGTCTTCTGTTCTCCCTAAGCAAGTGATCCCCTCCCCCTTTCCCAAGGAAAGAGAGGGGGTGGGGTGATGATCAAAATATCTGCCAAACAAACAAGACACTTCATAAATCACTATATATATGTACACATCAGCTATGGCTATGAAACAAGGTCATGCATCAAACCGAGATTGATAGGCTGTTGGACAGAAGCACGAGAAACATCTAAAACAGCTGGCGTCAGTTCTGTGGCCAACATGGCCTGCTGAACTGCCACCTGGTAAGGTCCACGCTTTTTCTTCACATGGCGCTTGGGAAACTCTTCCCTAAAAGGGCGCAGCTCTGAGGGGTGCAGGTCTGAAACTGTTGTGGATCCAAACCAAGAAACGTGGCACACCTGAGTAACGATCAGCTCCTGTTCTCGGTGATCTCGATGGGTCAGTTTGATAGACATCACACGACACGGCCACCAAGGGAAACCCTGAACCTTGCCCCACTGCACATCCCCAACCCGAATGTCCCGCCCGTCTTCCGTCACACAGCTGCTCAAGTTCTGAGTCTGAATCTTCATCATGGGCAAGCGAGAGATGTCCTGGGGCACAAAGCCCGGCACTGCATTGTCACAGTCGTCCTCAGAGTCACTGACATGACCTTGTGAGAGACCGGATGAGGAAGGGCGGCTCGTGACTGCGAGGCTGCTGCTGCTCTGTCCCTGGCTGCGAAACAGCACACCAGACCCCTGACTACCACCACTAGTACCGCACACAAACTTTGAGTCTTGGCCGAGGAATGGGACAGGGGCATTTTGTCCAGAGGGAGCAGCAAACAGACTGGCAGGCTTTGCCGAGTCTGTGCTTGGCACTCTGGTTACAGGATTCTGTGATGAAGCCAATGTTGATGAGGGCTTGCTGAGAAAGCTTGGCACTGAGCTACTGTCACTTGATGAGGCAGGGTTGTGGTCATGACTGTGAGTCATAAACAGAGCCGAAGTGTCCACTGTCTCGTAACGTGGAGCTGTCAACGCGGTGCTCTTTCGGTCCTTATCACTGTGGTAAACTGAGCCAGCCACCAGACTGCGACCACTTGTCTGCAAAGAGAGTCCAGAAGGGGAGGAAGGTATGCTGGCACTGCTTGGATTTTTGTACTGTGTATCATTCTGATACCTCAAGTCTGTGCTGCTAAGTGACTGATATTGATTAGGTAGGCTGCCTTCTGAGGGATGGTTTGAATAATGTGTCAAAGAGCTACTGCCTCTCTGACCTGTGTACTTAGGTGCAGAGGAGCTACCATCACTGGGGATGGCAAATCTTGGCACAGAACTGGAGTCCCCTGAAGACGACACATAACGCAACGTGGAACTGCTATCTGCTGCCCTGTACGACTTAGTCACCAAACTAGCATCTTCAGTGGAAGGTAGTCTTGAAACTGAACTACTTTCAGTTTGAGATGTATACCTGGACCCTGCACTCTTGTCACTTGACGGCTGGTACCTGATGGTGGATCGACTGCCAAACTTGGTGGGGTACCTGCTAGAATGAGACAGGTCACTCTCACTTTGAGGTTGATACACACCTGAAGAACTGGAGTGACCTTCTCTGCGTGTTTGGAACTGATCACTATCATGTCCTTGGAAACGAGAAAGTGAGCTCTGACCAGAGTGGCGTAAATTTCCTTCCATGATTGATGGTTGGCGCAAGGACCCACCCTCCCCGATAGAGTGGTAGCGTCGAGAGGGGCTGCTTCCAAAGCGACGATTAGGACTACCTTGGTAGCGTGATGAATTGTAATTGAAGATAGGCACTGGACTCTTTTGAATCATAGGGGGTGGGCTGTTCTGAATCCTGGGAGCAGGGCTGTTTGGAAAAGCTGTTGTGGGATTGCCAGGGTACATGGAAGATGGGCCAGGACTTGGAGAAAAATAAGAGCCTGGACCATTCTGATACACACGAGACCGACTTGGGTAAATTGCAGATGGACCTTCTGGCAAAACCGCTGCTGATTTCTTTGACAAGTAGCCTGTGACATGGGAAGCGGAGGAGAGGCCTTCTCCTTCCCATCCATACATCAAGCGAGGCTTCTTGGGCAGCTGGTACATGGGCTGACTAACACTGCGGTCATCATGATCACCCTCATCTTCATCTGGCGTCAGGTCCTCAAACACACCCACTCCATAAGGAACCGACTCTTTCTTTTCCTCAGCTTCCTCATGCTTCCATTCTTTTTTGTCCTGAAGTCCTCTTTGAGCAGGGGGTGGTGTAACTGACAAATCGTCAAAGGACTTTGTGCTGTCATCTTTTACAGGAGAAGCTCCAATCCTCAGAGGCCCAATAATAAGGCCATCTTGGGAGTCATCACTCTGAAAGGGAGGGGCCTCAATCCTGGCTGGTGATCCTTCCATCTCAAAGGGTGGGGCTTCAATTTTGACAGGTGAACCCCACATAGCAAAAGATTTGACTTCAGTTTTGATGGGCGCACGTTCACTAGTTTCTGTCTTGGACTGGTCAGTGAATTCTGTTTCTTTGTGGACAACACAGCAAGGGGATTTTGGATCAGACTGTGTGTCACGCGAATCTGGATCCAAGCCCTCATTCTTAAGACTTAAAGGATCACTGTCAAATCCAAAGTCAGTGCTACTGTCCTCTTTTCTGACCTGACCAAACGCTTCGGAGATGTCACGGGGAGATTTAGCCAACATCTCCGTTGGTTCTTCCTGTCGAGTAGGCGTCTCATTGCTGCTGTCTTTCAGCACTTCAGTGTCACCCTTCTTCTCATTCCCATTCATATCATTCACTGGTGGCACCACAGAAAGCTTTGTGATAATAGCAGGGAGCTTTGCAGGCGGAGGCACCCCCATCTCAGAATTGTAATTTTCGTCTTCACTGCTGGCGTGGCGATGCTTGTGTTTTCGTTTGTGCTTTCTGTGATGACCTGCAATTTTTAACCCTGGCACATGCACCTCAGAGGTAGCATTAGTATCATTCACTACACGATATCTTTGCTTGTCTCGAGTGCGTCTAGATGCTTTCTTGGCTTTCTTTTGGGGTGGGGAAGGGGGTGGGGCTGGGGAAACAGGAGCAGGAGATTCATCAGCTGTGCTGTGGCCATCAGGACTTTTCAACTCTGCCCCAGGCAAGCGGGGTGGTATTTTCACCACATCACGATCACCAGCACCTCCATAAGAAATTGTGATTGCTGGTGTTGACCTAATGTTCACAATTGATATGGTGGGAGCCTTCTCTTGCTTCTCCTCTTTGCCATCTGTGCGAATGTTCAAACTGTTCACTGCAGATTTCTCCAGTCTTACAACTGGCTGTTTGTTGTATTGACTCAGCGCTGTGGGATTGTCCAGACTGACTGACCTTTCAATCATAACATGTGAACTCTCATCTTCTTTCTTGCTACAGTAAATTGTTTCTGTTCTTTTGTTTGAGTCACTTCTTGAAGCACCACTGTCACTAGTCTGTTCTTCTGATTGAGTGTTTTTCTTAGAGGAACTGTCTGTGAGTCTACTTTTTTGAGCTGCATCTGCATCTTTTTTCTTGGCTGTTGGCTTCACATCACGTTTAGGCCGAATGTTTTCCAAGAGAACTTTGGGTGTGGAATCAGCACGCCTGTTTCTAAGACCTGACCTCAAAATTGGTCCAGCAGCTGTAGAGTTCGGTCCATCCGAATGTTTGCCTGATAAAGCAGCTCTATAGCGTGTGTTATGGGGGTGTGCCTCCTGTTCTTGGCCTTCACCATCAGGCTTTGAGATCTTGTTTGGAGACTTTGCTTTTGTATCATGTATTACAGCTTTGCACTTAGAACACAGAGTTTGGCGGGGTCTGAGGCGAATATTGCGCACTTGCTTACCACGAGCAGATCTGATACTGATTGCTGAGGTAGTAGGAAGGGGTTGTTCGTTGTATTTAGCTGGATCGTTGTTGTAGGAATACCTGCAGTCAAGGGTAACACCTTTCACTTCCTTGGGTTGAGCATGGTCAGGTCCATCTGCACTGCTGTTGCCTGCATTTTCTCCTTCAATTTTGATAGTACTAATGTCTTCATTGAAGTACAACCCTGGTGGAAGGCGCCTGAAATAAAAGGAATAGTTTTCAGCTTCTCATATTGTTATTTGGGTGGATGTATACATTTTTATTAAATGCCAGTGACCAAAACAACCAAGCAAAACATCTGGGAATTGACTTATTTTGACCGAATTGTAGTTAAAATATTGGCTTACCTCTCACTTGAATCGATCAAAATCCCACGATATTCTTTAGCCTTATGTTTTAAGGAAACAACGATCACATCCTCAAGGGCTTGTTCGACTGTACATGATAGTTTCATTCCTTTTGAAATAGTGAGGTGCATTCGTCTTAGATCCGCCATTTTCTTTTTAGACTGCTCTCTTCCACATTGATGAAACAGAAGTAGTACGCATGCGCACTCAGAGGGAATGGTGAATTTTGTGTAGTGAATACCAGAGAAAAACGACGATTTGTCTACTAATTATGCAATCCAACATGTAGCTTTGAACACAGAGAAATATAAAATGTGGCATTAAAGGCGAGATATTGTCACATGTAGATAGTGTTTGATAATGAAGTTTTTGGTAGGGGACATAACTCGGCCTCAGGTGGATTCCCCCACCCTTCCACCCTCTATGAGAAAAAACTGCTCGAAGCACAATAGAGCTATACTGTGTCTACGATTGTGTGTATGCTATTCAGAATAATTAGACATTTTTGGTTACATATTGAAGAAAAATAGCAACTCGTCAGTAATTGCATTTTTCTTTTTTCACCTCTCGTCGGAGGTGTGGCCAAGGGCACAATCATGGCAGTATGAGGCAGGGGGAACAACTTGTGAATTACGCGTAAAATACAAATCGTCCTTTTTTGTAAGTTTACTTCCCCTCTTTTGGCTGACCCGCATTTGTTAAAACACACAAACTTTAACTCTAGTTGTATTGACAATATCAGCAACTCTCGACAGTATGTTTTATGTGAGTTGCCTGTGATTAAAATGTCTCCAGGCTTTTGTATTCATCTGCTTTAATTAAATCTTTACGGGGGAGGGGGTAGTGCAGATGGACTCTAGATGTACAGGCAAAGCTAAAACATTTTGCTTTACGTCCACAGAAGCGAGGTTGCTTATTAGGGATGGGGACTTGGGGAGGAGGGTGGGGGGGGGGGGGGGGGGGGGCGGCGAGAGAGTGAAGGCTCGACCGCGGATACCGCCTGAAAAAGACCGCAGACTGCCACCAGAACAATAGAAGTGTTATGGCGGTGTCTTTTTTTTTTTTTTTTTTAGTGCACTACGCAGTTGCTGTTTCAACTGCCGTGCTGGGCAGTCACAAGGACAATGTCCGTTGCACTGCTGTTGAGGAACAACCCAAAGCGAAAGAAGTCCAACTTTTGCAGCCCAGCTCCACCTCCCTGCTCATGATCTCTTCTGGGCTAACTTGAGGGTCTAGCCGGGTCCACCTCCCTCCTGTTGATCTCGCCTGGAACCCTGTACCAGCAGAATCAGGACAGGCAGTGTTGGAGCGATATATGTACTTCTAAAACCAGCATGGAGATCAATAAAATAGACAGAATAAAAAAGAAAAGAAAAGCGAGCACCCAAAGAAGCTAATGAAATGTAGTATGTTATAGAGGGGAAGGGTTAAAAAAAAAAAAGTTTGCTGGAGTATCACTAAAGAATAAAAGACAGGCTGGGAAACAGAGAATTAGAGTAAAGAACGGCTGTAGCTCAGTGGTCAATGGGCTGTACTGTTGGTCCAATAAAAACAGTTAGGATGAGTATGAATCCTGGTCAACACAGGTTGAAGGACTGTGTGCGTGAGTGTGTGTGCATGCGCGTGTGCTTGTGAGGAGGTGAGTGCAAGTGTGCAGGTGTCTGTGTGTAATATAGTAGGTGGCTGTGTGTGAAATAGTTTTTAGTGTTGATGTATGTATTTACAGTATTAGTTTTGTTCTTTTCTGATTGTCATGACAGTACTTGTGCTTTTCTGATTGTCATGTTGATATTAATATATGCATTATTTTATAGGACTTGTGATTATTTCCGTGTGTGTGAAATGCTTTAATATCGATGTACGCATTTACAGTACTTTGCTTCTTCTTCCCCCCCCCCCCCCCCTTTTTTTCCCCCTTCTTTTTCTCATCCTGGCATTTTTGTCATTTTGATATTGATGAATGCATTTAATAAATGCATTCATCAATATCAAAATGACAATGAACAACAACAAAAAGTACAAGTACTATAAATGATTTATAGTACTTGTACTTTTTGTTGTTGTTGTTGATTGTCAAGCGGATTTTGATGTTGATAATGTACAGTGCCGCGAGCTTGTAAACTTTTATGGGGATAGCGCTATATAAGAGTTATTATTATTATTATTTTTCAGTTTTGTCTGAATCAACACTTCTGCAGACTTGTCAGTGCCTGTGTGTGCAAAAAGCACCCACTAAGATAGTTGTGCATGTTAAAAATTCCATGTCCATCTTTTGACAAAAGAGGACTTATCAGCTGATGGTATGGAAACACAAGTAATGTACAACAGCAACACAATGATCAAAATGAGTGTGGCTATACTCCTAATGAAGAACAACTGAGGTGTAAAAGAGATCCACACGGAAGGTTCAAAATAACACTATTTATTAGTACAAAACACAACATGCAAATTTTTTGGTTAATCCCCTTTATGAAGCTACAAAACAACACTTAAATGGTGAAAAACAAGATGGAGAACTAATCCACTTATCTTTATTGGGGATGAACTATATCCAGTGCTTGGAAGAATATTGAGGTGTAAAAGAGTGGAAGGCTGACACAGCATTTTCATTACTTCAATGAGCAACTTTGCTGGCTTGAGCATTGCACTGCCCAAATAGGCCCAGTGCCACCTGGGTAATGTAGGGCAGATCATTTGCAGCTGACTTGAGCTTTGTCAAAGCCCCAAATATGCCCAGCGCCACCAAGCGGGGTGATCTGCAGCTAAGTCGCCCATTGATGGGAGCTGGCTATTCAAATGGCTTTCCCAAACCTTGAGACAGCAGATTAACAGATGGAGATGATCCTGTCGTTTGGAGACTGGTTGCCAAGATCCTCTGTAGAGATCAGCAAAGCTTCAGATGCTGCTGCTGTCACTTGCTTGTTTTCAGGGTCATCCCAAGATCAAAAATGTCATCAAGTGCACATTAGTATACAGATTCTGTTGTTTGTAACTGTGTAGTTCAGACACCTGTTTCTGTACCTGTGCCTGCAACTGTTTTGCATTGGCTTGACAATGATTTTAATGCAAAAAAGTGTTCTTGTTTTACATGTGTTTGTATTGAGATAGATTGGATTTAAACACCCTGTCAACTGCACAATCACCTCAGCATGAGAAAGAGAGAGAGAGAGAGAGAGGGTGGGGGAGGGAAGGAGGGAGAGAGAGAGAGAGAGAGAGGGGGAGGGAAGGAGGGAGGGGGGAGAGAGAGAGAGAGAGAGAGAGAGAGAAGAGAGAGAGAGAGAGAGAGAGAGAGAGAGAAATTCTTTAATGATTTCAGGCCATCTGCCCAGTCTCATGGGGGGAACAAAATAAATTAACATGTATATCTTCACATTTATATTACAATCATGTTGCACACACATACACACAGTATGCATGTGCATGCATGCATATGTGCAAGGCTGAATATATTTTAACAGAGCTGGAAACCCATACCAGTCTTTTACACCATACTGTTATTGTCATACACATGTACCAGAAGCAGCAGGCTACTTTGTAGATTCAAGGGTGAACTACTTACATCACATGTATATACTATCATCTACATCTTGCATATATATTCCCAAAATGAGCCCAGATGTTTGATTCAAAAGTCAAGAAAGATGGCAGGGTGCCAAAGTAATGCGTCATCTGCATAAAATATGTGTCGATTGCTTTTATATAGCATTATTCTCCGCTCTCGAGCAGACTCGTGTGCTTTTGTCACATGTGATTCTAAATGAGTGACTAGTTTTTTTAGAGTCTGTTTTGAATATTCACTGAAGTGGTGCACTTACAGCACTGTTTGGTTGTTACATGGCTGGCGCATGCACGTTTAGCTGTAACCTGCCACCGGCACTTTTGGCAGAATGGCCAAGATCTTTCACATGCTACTGTGGTAACACAGGGGCAGAATGGATACCGAAATAAGAGTCAGCATGGAAAGTTGACCCTGGAGAAGAAAATTCCATCAAACCCGCAACCTTTTGACCACTATCCCCACTCCCCAAGATGAAATGATGCTATAGCCACACATGAAGCTAGTTTGCCTGTTCCGAACATGGAAGGGTTCAAGTTTACTTGTCTGGATCTGTATTCTGTTTTCAAGTAAGACTTAATTCTGAATGAATAGGTGACTGGAATGTGAATATGCTCCAGTTAATGCCAAGTCTACGCAGGCTGCCACGAATCTGTCCAGATGACAACAAAAGTGGTCACTAGTGTGATGCTTTTGCTTGTAACCAATGATGTCAGCCAGTTTGCTTGTAACCAATGATGTCAGCCAGTTTGCTTGTAACCAATGTCAGCCAGTTTTAGAATGTGCTGCCTTTGTCTGTTTGTTCCAGCGCTTACCAGTCATGTTATGATGAGGTCAGACAGGAAAGCAATCCCTTGGCTGTGCTGTATTGAAGGATGTGAATCACTCATATTCATTGGGTGACTGGGCATAAAACACCAACTTACGCATATTCAAAGACAATTGTTTCCATCACCAAAAGACACAGCAAGCTTCCTTCATGCCCACTGTGACAGTGGCTGGAAGATACACATGTGATACATACATATTTTTTATTTCATTCATAAACCATTACAACCTCGGACTTAATAACACCAAGACAATTTCTCAAACAGAAGAAAACAGGCGAGAGTAGACCCTACTTAATAAAGAGAAATCCTTAAAGTCAGGATGAAATTCTGTCAAATGTCAGCATTGCACAGCATTTTCTTGTACTTTGACCACCAATTCTTGTAATGCAGCAGTACGCTTGGTGGTCCCAACTGCCTCTGCCTTTAATGTCAAACACAAAAGGTTAAGCATGAATGTCTTTCGATGGGATGGGGCAAGACAATGTGTGAATTTTCAAAGGGAAAAAAAGCTTCTTTTCTTGTTTCCAAAGCAACAATCATTCCAAACATTGGTAGTCAGCATTGTCTTAGATTTTTCATTCCTTCAAGACAAGAGGGTCCAAACCCTGTTCTTGATGTTTTTATTTTGTGCTTTTTGATATACCCTCCATGGCTGTGGTTGACTTGACATTGTATGAAGTAATCAGCTGTGGCCACAGCATTTTTCAGCTAAATCACACACAAAATGTAGAGCCCTAGAACACAAAATGTTACGGTCTTGAAGTTTGACCACACACACACACACATACACACACGATATGGAGCCCTAGAACACAAAATGTCAAGGTCTTGTAGTTTGACCACACACACACATACACAAAATGTGGAGTCCTCGAACACAAAATGTCAAGGTCTTGAAGTTGGACCACACACACACAAAATGTGGAATCCTAGAACACAAAATGTCATGGTCTTGAAGTTGGACCACAACATACAAAACATACAATTACTAGTCCCTATAGCAGATGAAGGACACACATTTGTAAAAAAGAAAAAGAATAAAAATGCAGAAGCAGTTTGTCACAAGTACATACAGTGGTAGGGAACATCACTTACTTCAGTCAACCAGTGTGTACCTATTTTGTTTCAATGGCAAATCGCTCCAAACAAAAATCAACCGAAAGTATTGGTCATTTTGGAATGGTGACATGTCTCAAATGGTTGCTGCTTTTGTCAGTAAATGGGATTCAATTGTACTTACTTTCTGTCAATGGGAAATTGTGTCAATAATTCTGAATTTTAAAAATACATAATTAACAATGACAACAACCAACTGATAAAACAATTACCCATTACCCCAAACAAACGAAAGGTTAAAAAGGAGGCCTTTTTTGATCTATAACTTACAAGGCTGGTAGTCAGCTTTGTTTCAGCTATTTTCTTTAGATAAACTGTTTAACGTTTGTTATTTCATAATTCCTTTCTTCATTTCTTTATCTGAACAAAGAAATATTCCCAAATTATTTAGAGCATCAGATGCTTACAACTTATGCCTCACTTCAGATGAACCCAGTGTGTTTACAAAGATGAACCCAGTGTGTTTACAGAACACACAAAAACAGAAACAAAACACAATGGATCATAAGCATAAAATACTTGAATCAATCTGGGCAATGCTTTCATCAGGTCTGTAACCAAGTGGCAATAAGTGAACCCAATTTTTAAATGTAACCCTCCTCCCACCAAACATTAATGCGATGTATGTTTGCTGCAACTGCATGAAAAAGGATTGAGTGGGGCAGCCATTCTGACTTTGTAAAAATCTCACTTTATCTACAACTGATTAAGGTATGGAATCCTCTTATTCTGCAAAATGTTGTGCTTGTTACACAAATATTTTTTGCACCTCAGTCATGCAATACAGTTCTTTGTTTTGTTTTTTTGAAGTAACAAATCAGACAGTAATGCACACACACACACACACACACTGTTGTTGTTGTTGCATCTCCCTGATCCCAAATTTTGCCTCAAAGATGCTTCCAAGCTGTCACTGGCAGCACAAAAACTGACACTGAGATAAATACAAAGTAATGCTCATCTCTTATCCCCGTCACTTAGCACTACACCCTTACAGAGCTCACAGAATCCAGCTGGATAAACATCACTTCTTTCTTCCTTCTTTAATCGAGTTCTGTACACAGCCTGATGATTCACACAAGGTGATGATGTCAGTGCATCTCAAAACTGAGGAAGTAAGGACACAGAGGAATAAAAATGAATTTGGACAAGATTACAGCCACAGGCACACCTTACATACAAGGAGAAGGGGTTCAAACTTCAATGTTGTCAGCGTCAGAGATGAAGCTGAGAAAAACAAGTTTTGAAGAGCATGGTATTGCAATGACCTGAACTGGATTTAGGTCAACAGGGAATGACCACCTGCTCTGGGCAATAGCGATGGGATGTCCAGCTGCAAGACTCTCACTCTAATTTCTCAGTGCTATACCAACAACAAAATACCAGGTAGGTGTGTGTGGCGGTTGTGACAGTAACGGTATGAACAGTCTGCTCAGTGATGGGGATGAGAGAGTTCAGGGCAGAAGTGAGGCAACATACAGACTCAACGGTGGGGTAAATTTAGGAACAGTTCAGTGTCTCTGGGAGGTGATTTCCTCAGTCTCCCAGTCTCTCTCTCTCTCTCAGTCATCAAACTGGCAGTGAAGAAGTACAGCAGATTAAAAAAATCAATTAAAAAACCCCGGAATGGCTTGCATTAAAGCCGAATGTTCTTTAAGTCCCCACCCCCAACCCCTTCCATGAAGGTAAGTGGTCATGGTCTCATGATTTTGGTTTTGTTTCCTGGTCAGTGACATTTCGGATGAAGATGGTGTCATCGGGGACATTTTCCTTCTCATCCTGTTCAAACATGTAGGAAGACGCAATGGCCAGGACACTGCCATCATTGCTGAAGCCCAGAGATGCGATACTTGTAGGGTATCTGCAAGCAACAATAGTTTGAGCATTTTTAGACTGTCCTGTTCTAAACAGTTTAGACTACTGAGACACAGTTGTGAGGGATCCCTCAAACTATCACACTCTACAACGTGGCAAAGAAATATACAAATACTAGGGGGAGAGGTGTGGCAGTATAAAATGCTCCAAACTTACTGTGCATGTGGATGACAAGTCACCCCAAAAGAGCTCTAAGTAATGAATGAGTGTGACAGTGTTAGTCAATCCTGAATGATCAGCAAAGACTGATGAACACAACAAGGAATAAGTCTCAATGTCAACTGACTGCTCGAGTGATGGATCTTGCCTGACACCCGGGGTGAGACAAAGGCGATACCACTAAAATCTGACCAAACCAAGAATATCACAGCACTCAAACTTTGAGAAATAAAACACACGGGAGAGCAGAAGTTAACTGACATCATCAAAGATGGGCCCAAGTGACGTTCCAAACCTATGAGAGCTCCTCTCTTCCTGCAACATCAGTTGAAGTAACAGCAATGGTAGTCAAAGTAGTATGGCACAGTTCAGGAACTGCGACACGCAGGTGGAATGTTATGGAACAGAACAAAAAGGGGACAAAATTCCAATACAAACACTAACCTGTGGAACTGGCAGAGCCTCTTTTTGTGGAAGCCATCCCAGATGTTGACGTAGCCGTCAGAACCACCTGTGGCGAAAGTGTTGTAGATGTTGTGGAAAGCGATGGCATTGACTGGGTAGATCTTCTCCATGCCGTCCTCTTTGATCCGGTGACACTTGAACGCATACTTCTTCTTCTGAATTTCTGGGCTGGGGTCCAGGTACTCCACTGCCACACGGCCTGGATTGACAGGGAAAAAAATGTTGACAGGGCCCAGTCTACATGCACAACAATCTGTCCACTGTCTTCCCAGATTTAGATTTATATATGATAGGTAAGTTATGGATAAGGAATCATTTCTTACTGAGAATATTCACACACACATGCACATATTATAAAACAGGTATTCTATAACAATATTTAAAAAAAGGTGATTTTAAATCCAAGTCCTTTCTTGAGCCATGAAAGCTCAGGGGATGAGCATAAGCCAGCTCCTTGGTGCAAAGGAACAGATGAGGGGCATGCTCCTGCTGGAACCTATGCCAGTGCACTGAAAGTCAGCTTCCCTGGCCGAGCCATCCAGGGCTTGCATGCAGCAGCCACCTGGGGCAACGGAGGCCACAAAAGACTGCACACATCCGCCTCTCAAGCCAGGGCTGAACCTGAAACCACCTGACTGCTGTGCTAATGACTACGCCACTGGCACCCACACTGGGCACCCCAGCATCATCCGAAACAGTCACCTTCGATGGAGCTGAGGACGTAGCCCTGCTTGTTGGGGAAGCAGCGGATGCAGCGCGTTTGGTACTTGAGGTTGGACTCCCGTCGCTGCTGAACGTAGCCCATGTTGCGCAGGTCCCACACCAGGACACGGCGGCCTGCTGTGCCCACCACCAGGCGATCACCACACACTGACATCGTGTACACCTGAAACACAGGTACTGAGATAGGCATCATGTGCACCTGAAACACAGATAGGCATCATGTACACCTGAAACACAGGTACTGAGATAGGCATCAGGTGCACCTGAAACACAGATAGGCATTATGTACATCTGAAACACATGATAGGCATCATGTACGCCTAAAACACAGACACTGAGAAATGCATCATGTACACCTGAAACACAGATAGGCATCATGTACACCTGAAACACATACTGAGATGGGCACCATGTACATCTGAAACACAGATACTGAGATAGGCGTCATGTACACCTGAAACACAGATACTGAGATAGGCATCATGTACACCTGAAACACAGATACTAAGATCGGCATCATGTATACCGGAAACACAGATACTGAGATAGGCATCATGTACACCGGAAACACAGATAGGCACCTGGGTTTGAGTCCCTGCAGGATCAGCAGATTTTCTTCTCCATGGTCAACTTTCTGTGCTGACTTTTATTTTGGTATCTGTTCTACTCCCGTGTTACCGCAGTAGCATGTAAAAAGATGCTGGTCATCTTCCAGGAGTGCAGGCGGCAATGTGGCTTTTAATAATGTGACACCGTAAACTAGTGCACGGTTACCATACATGGAACATGCACTGAGACAGTAGCAGTTTCTGATGGCACTAGCCATGTAACAACTAGACAGCACAATAACCACTTCGGTGAATATTCAGAATGTGCTGTGTAAAGCTACAATCACTCATTCAGTGGCATACAAGTAGAGCGCAGTGGGTCTGCTCAGAAGTAAAAAAACAGCACTACGGTCGCTATTGTGAAGCACTTAGCATTCATCCCGAGATGAGATGCTATACAGGTGTTCAAAAAATAAACAAAGCAACTATGTTAGGTGGAGCTGAGACCTCAGTGCAGAACTGGCTGAAGACTCCTGGTCCCATGCCTGCACTTTGCCTGGGGTTCTGAGGTCTCAACACTTACTTTGTCTGGTTGGTTGAATGTGCCTGCAGCCGTGGGTCCTCGAGGGTCCCACAGTTTGACGGTGGAGTCCCAACTGCCCGACACCACCACGTTCACATCAGGAGCAAACTCCACGCAGCGAATGGCTGCATCGTGGCTGCCCACCGTCACATCTGGGGGGCAGAGAGAGAGAAACTTAGGTCCGCAGTGTGCTCAATGAAGTCAAAGACATCAACAATGACAGATATGTAGTACAAGTTCTACCCCTGCTTTTGTTTCTTTCCCCAAGGTCTTTTTTAGTTTTTTGTTTAACACTTTGTTTATTTTTATTTTCTGTCCAACTTTCCCTTTTCTGTCCAACTAACTTATGCCCAAGAACACTGTGTCTTGATCTAAATTTGACATCTTAAGACCTATGCAGATTAAAAGAAATGAAAATAAAATATTAAAAAATCTGAAACAACAATGACTGCTAGTGTTCTAAAACAAGATCCAAACAAAGAAAAGGCTGAAAAGCATGCTAATTATTAGGACAAAACACAACATGTGAATCTTCAGGGTAATACCCTTTATCAAGCTACAAAATGACACTTAAACAACAGTTTAAATGGTGAAAAGTGAGATGAAGAGCTAAAACACTTATCTGTTCTGGGTTGAGCTATGCTGTTTTGGAAAGACACCTACCTGTTTTAACTTTTTGGTTGAGCTATGTTGTTCTGGTCAAAACAGTGGGGTATTTTGTTTTGGTCAAAACAGTGGGGGTATCTTGTTTTGGTCAAAACAACATAGCTCAACCAAAAACAGATAAGTGTCTTAGCTCTCCATCTTAGCTTAGCTCTAGCATGTTGTTTTGTCCTAATAGTGTTCTTTAGAACCTTTCATGTGTTTGGATCTATACAGAAATGATGGATACATAACAATACTGCTCACACAGGTAGGAATGAGTAGTGCTGCTCTTGTGGTTGCTGTAGCCGTACCCAAGTAACATGACATAAATTTCCTGTAAGAGATTTATAAAGTAAAAAAAAGAAGAAAAAAAGTCTACTTTCGGAGTCCAAACCATGCCATTCCAGTGTTTCCACTGCCATTAGTACTACTACTAGGCATTACATACGGTGTAACACCAGTTCTTTGCGTCTCCAGTCAGACTGAGTGACTTCATCCACACTGTAAACACTCAGCATCAGCTGGTACAGTGGTCCCACTCACAGAGACATTGCAAACTCACAGAGCAGTCTTTCTCTCAAATCACTTCATGGCTGTTGTATTTTTGGATGAGAATCTGGTGTGTACAAATCACCTGAGTAAAACCATTTCAGCAATTACCTGTGCTGGTGTTAAAGTCGTACATTTTCAGCACCTTGTCCAGCCCTCCACTGTATGCATGTATCGCATCCTGAAAGCAGTAGGGTATCTTTATTAGTGAACTGCATCCTAAAAACAGTAGTGTATCTTTATTAGTGAACTGTATATTATGGCATCATGAAAGCAGTGGTGTATCTTTTATTAGTGAACTGTATGTACTGCATCCTGAAAGCAGTGGGGTATCTTTATTAGTGAACTGTATGTACTGCATCCTGAAAGCAGTGGGGTATCTTTATTAGTGAACTGTATGTACTGCATCCTGAAAGCAGTGGCGTATCTTTATTAGTGAACTGTATGTAATGCATCCTGAAAGCAGTGGGGTATCTTTATTAGTGAACTGTATGTACTGCATCCTGAAAGCATCCAAGATCTAACCAGGCACTGGTGAAAAATGTTGATTGCCATGGAGGGTCCCAAGCTGGAGGATACTGAATGTAGTACTGTTATCTATCAGGCTTGCACAGAATTTTGCAGTAGGCACAAGAGGCTGAATTTCAACTACATAAGTGCAAAATTGTTCTTTAAAACAACCACAATCAGTTTGTGTAGCCTCATGTAGACGCATTTTTTTGAAGACGCTGTGCTTGCTGTACGCAAGTTCTAAAACGTGTTTGCGACCCCTGAGGTAGTTACACATTATGTTATAAACATGCAACATTTGGTATACTTTACAACACAACTGAACAACCAAGACCAACTGATTATATTCATAAAGATACCTGTAATGATGCGTACACTTTCTAAGCAAAACCTGAGCTCTTTTTTTTTTAAATTTGTTACTAATTTTAGTCTTTGACAGCATGATTAATGTGGAAAAATGAGTGGTCCATCACTACTGTACTAGTACCACTAAAGTACTAGTGCAAATATCTGTATCATATTCATAGTACACAAATTAAAACAGCAGTTACAAAGTCTAGGCTCATTGATGTACTTTCCTTTCAGGTCTGATGGTCCACTGGACTAAATGCTTAGTGATAGTCCCTCTAAACAATGGGGACAAGAATCATGTTGGACTCTGAAGAAAATCAAAGAAGGTGGATTTGTACCATAGTAATCTAGCATTGATAATGTTTGATAAGCTGTGTACCTGAAAAGTGAAAGCTAGTAATTTTGCATTAATAATATTTGATAAGTTGTCTACCTGGAAGCAGCAATCAAGGACAGGTGCAGAGTGGTTGTATTTCAGTCTCATGGAGTTGGCCACCACATCATACAGCCGGACGCTCTCGTCCCATGATGACACCAAGAGAAACTGGCTGGAGGTTGGTCCAAATTTTACTGCCGAGATGCCGTCACCAGGTGGGTTGTTCAGTTTGAATTCATGAGGAGATTCACCCATGTTCATGCTTCAGCTGTTGTTGTTTTTCTGCTTTAACTAAGAAAACAAACAAACAAACAAATCCACAACTGATTCATTATACATCACTGTGTTTAATAATGACTTATAATTATATAACAAGTAAAACTACTTACAATATAAATTGCCAGTCCAACTATGTTTGCTTGAACTGCCCCCCCCCCCCCCCCCTCCACACACACACACAAAAGCCACTGGTCTTCATAGCTGATTACCAGTGAGTGTTAGTCATTATTACACTTACAGACCAGTGCAAGACAAGTATAACATTAAGTTTAACAAGGATGGCAACCACATGCACTGGTTTATTACTTTATAAATGCCACTGCCTCAAAAACTGACAGTACCTTACAAAATCACAAACAACAATCATGAATGGCATTTTTACAAGCTTAACAAGTCCACAAGACAAATGCTCAAATGACAAAAGACAGTTGCACTTAGTAGACGGGTGCACCCTGGTCCAGTTTAACCTGTTGAAGACAATAACTTTTATTGCAGTTAAAAAGTTTTATTACTCATTATTTTATTAGTAGTACTAGTAGTTCACTAAAGTTGCATTTTATGACATTTATAAAATATACAATGCATATATATATATATATATATATATATATATATATATATATATATATATATATATATATATATATACCTAATAGGCCTATGTAGAGGCTGTTCTTAAATGTCTAAATCAGTTAATGTAATGATTAAAATGTCTAAATCAGTAAATATAATCATAATTTTGTTTGTTTGTTTGTTTTCTGTTAAGAGTTATAGAACTTATACTGTTGTTAAAAGTATAATCAACAATACTGTAATACTGATAGTGATAGTGACAATGAATGAAACAACACCAAGAAACTCCACCAGAAGGATCTTCTGGGACCCAAGGCCAGTGCGTCAGCACTGAAAGTGAAACTTCAGTCTCTAGAGGAGAGGAAGACTGTCAGTGTCAGTGTTACTCAAGGCCACCTTTATATATATATACATATATAATACAAAATAATGAGATTGAGAGGAAACTGACAACTGGACACCACCCCTCCCAGTCCCATGGTCAACCAAAGAAGCTCCTCATACCCCAATCCAGAACTGATGTCCATCTTTACTCCTTTTCTTCTCCAAGGTCAACTTTCTGTGCTGACTCTTAATTTGGTATCTGTTCTACCCCTATGTTACTTCAGTAGCATGTAAAAGATTCTGGTCATTTTTCAAAAGTGCAGGCGGCAGGTTACAGCTAAACACACATGCATCCTACATATGTGGCTTTTAACAATGTGACACTGTAAACTAGTGCATGGTTACCATACACAGAACATGCACCAAGATGGCAGCAGTTTCACATGGTACTAGCATGTAACAACTAGACAGCACAGTAACTATTATGCTCAGCCATCAGGGTCCCCTTGCAGGCATTTTCTGCCAACACACTCGCCTCCCTCAACTGTAATTTGTAGTGTTAAAAGCAGCAGTGAAGGGCCAGACAGTAAGCCCATATGTCCCATATTTTTAACAAACTGTTTGCATGAATGCTTGCTTTTATCCTGTCCAGCTCATGCATGCCCACATCGTGATATATAGTAATAGTGTGAAATATTCCACTATAACTAAAGAAGTCTCCACACTATTTTGAAGAAGAAAGCGGGGAAACATATATATATATATATATATATATATATATATATATATATATATATATATATATATATATCATTGTATTTTCACCTGGCAAGAATAAAATTCTTATCATTGTCTCATAATAATAATTTATAAACGTCTATGTTTACTTTTAGTTTTATAACAATTAATTTTTTGCTTTTGTTTTTTTGTACAATTGACACCTACATGATACAGCTTTGTCATGGAATATAATGATGACCGAGTGCACCCAGGGTTTCTGCAGCATGCTATGAGAGTGAGTATACATCAATTATGGAAGTTGCCAGTAACATCGAGTCAGTCATACTGATGCCAGTGATGGACTTTACTGTTTACAATCATACTTTACAAGCACATCATTGACAATCACACATTTTACAATCACATCATAGCAATTAGCAACAGCATCATCATGATGATCATGATGTAGATCTATATATTTGCAATCATGAATCAATGATTTGTCCTGAGGTGACGCTGTGCGGCTGACAGGATGCTAATCTATAAAAGTATAATACTAATAGGTAATAGCCAGTTACAAACTAACTAGTCAAATGATGTCAATGATTGCTATTAGTATTACTAGTAATACTACTAAAAGTACTATAAATTTATAATACTAGGACTGGGAGCTGTACCGGCAGGACCTTGTCGTTCAGAAGTGCCGCGCAAGTCGGAGAGAATTAACTAGTCTGAGGTCTACTTGAAATTACTGAAAACGCCAGTGGGATTTTAAAATCGCACATGTCTCGATTTTTAAGCTTAAAACTTACTAAACGTTAAACTTCTTAAAGAGGTCTGGCGTGGAGAAAAATCGAAAATCGACTTGAGCGATTTTTTTCCTCTGCGCCAGACCTCTTTAAGCTTAAGTGGCAGGGTAATCAACGTGCTTTAGAGCTCTACGACTTGACTGCGTCCACAGTCAGTGTCATGGGTTAAGAATAGATCAGATGCAGCTAACTTAGACTGCGAATCCTGGCAAACGATCTTGCAACAAAAACACGCAAAATATAACCCAAGTGGACCATAAAAAAACACATAGAAACAGCTAACGACGACAGAACAATATCAATGATGATTGTGAACGCGCCCAAAACACAATGAACAAAATAAAAAAGATTGTAAATTTATACGTACGAATTTGAAATCGTCGGTCTTTTGGAAGCGTGCGTACCATCAAGAGTTATTTACCTTTAATAATGTTAAACTTGCTCTCTTCCGGTAGCCGAAAGAACTACGTGAAACGAACCACCCAAAACACACTAAATGTTTTGTCCACGAACGAGATTTTCACTGCCTTGTCTCGACGCATGGGTGCTTCCATGTTTTGCTTTATGCTTCATGTTTTGCTGGACTGTTTCATGTTTATTTTAACGGAAGTAGGCCCCGATGAGGTGGGGCTTATGGGGTTCAAGTTAATGTTCTCAGATGTCGGACTAACATAATAGGGACCATCCCCCCACTTCAACCTGCTCACGAGCCGGTTTGGCCTAGCGGTAAGGCGTTAGGCTGGTAAACGGAAAGACCTCGGTTCGATACCGCTTCGGCTCTCCTTTCTCTTCAAAAAGGTTGTGGTTTGTGGACACTGTCTTGTGATTCTGTCCATCACTTCCTACTGAAACATTAAAATGGCGCTCATCGCTGCCCATCTTAATGCAGGAATCATTCTGGTGGTGACAGTGTAGCGACAGGTATATGATCTCCCTCTTCCCCAAACTCCATACCCCCTTCCCCCCTTTCTTTCCCGGTCCCTAATAAGCCTCGTGGTTTCTGTGGACGTTAAGCACCATGTTTACTTACTTCAACCTGCTCTCTTTCGCCCTGATATAAGTGTCATGGTAGACAGGGCATAAAAAGGACACGAGTTCTTCTTTCCCCTTCTCTCTCCCTCTCACTGTCTGTTGGTTACAGGCCCTTGATATTAATGTTCTAAATAAAATGGTACTTAATTATGTTGCAGTATTTGAGGGTTGTAGCTCGCTAGATATTTTCTATAGCAATAGATAAACCGGCTTGAAAGTAGCTCATGTCGGTTGAAGTCAAACTTGGCACTGAGCTTGGAACTAACGAAATTCAAATAGGACATCTGTCAAAACAAGGACAAATGTGGGGGTTGAGGGGGGGGGGGGGGGGGCAAAGAAGAAGAAAAAGAACGATGCTGATCTGAACGATGATCTGGATGGCACAAAAAGGCACCAGTTCAAGTGAATTTCCTGAACCGGCTTCTTATTATTCTTACAAAGGGTTTCACCCGAAATGTTCTTATTTCTTTTCCTGCTTCAGTGTTCTCTACCCTGCAGTCACTTCTCCTGAAGTAAGATTGATTGAAGTGTTGCTTTACGGCGTCCACATAAATCATAGGTTTATTAGGGACGGGAGCCCAGGACGTCCACCTCGACTTTCACACCGCAGCTCCTCAGCCGAGCTCTGAAGTACGATAGTTCGGCTGAACATTATATACAAAATACCATGGACCTACATATACATATAGGTCCATGCAAAATACAGAATACCTAGACTACAATTATTGTACATGCTTATGTGTAAGATAAACCGTCAAAGAACTCATGTACCACTGTGTACCGATATATGCATCGAGTGCTTTTGGGAAGGTGACCCGTCCCTGATAAGCCTTATGATTTCTGCGGACTGACGCTAAGCACCATGCGTGTGAATGTTGCTTATGACAGAGTTTGAGTATCCTGAGGTGACCCTGTGCGGTTCGGACAGGACGTTAAAAGCCAATTAATAACCAACCTGAGTCTAATAGAGTCAAGTGGAAAATAAAGTATGATAGATTACAACGGACAAGTTCTGCCTTTGAAAAAAAGAAAAAAAAAAAAAAATGGACAGCTGGTCAAGCTGTCCATTTTTCTTTTTTTTCAACCATACTTTTAAATCTAAAAATGAATGTTAGTCGTTGAGTGAAATGACCGGGCGGCCAGAGACCTCCCAGTCGGCAAGGGGCGATACTCGTACCAAACTCCCACGCGCTCGTGGGGGTTCCACGTCGGATTCGGCAACATCATGCGGCGTCGACTTCCTGTAAACACCCTTATCGCGAAGCCATCTGGCACCTCTCATCTGCCACCCGGAGTTAAGGACATGGACGCGACCGACGCATGTACTCTGTGGACGTTAAACACCATGTGTACTTTCCATGCACGTCACATGCACTTCGCTCCGCGTTCCGTTTAACCTGTATGACGCCAAGTTGTTTAGCCCCATTCACTGCTCCAGCCTCAGTGTACAATTTCCGGGCTGAAAGATGCACGGACACGCCTGCAAACAGTATATTTTTCGCTCCTGTAACATCTACTTTCAATGCTAGGTGTCTCGATGAAAATCCTTTTACGTGACAGCGTGAAAAATAAGACACAGAAACAGTTAAGGGTTTCACTTTTATTGGTCGTTTTCAAATGACATGGCCGCAGTGAAGGGGTTAAGCTTGCAAAACTCGCCTACTACCGGTCGTGGGGTATTGAAAGTCAGACTTAGTAACCACAGACTACCACTATCCAGCAAAGACGATCGTTAGAAATTTCAAGCGACGAAAGAATAATTATGTATTGCAGTAGCGGTGAGGCCGTATGAAATGAATTTCCTTATTTGTTTAACTGTTTCAATGAAAATGTCAAAAGAAACCGTACCGTAGTATAATTATAGCTAAATATTACACACATCGTCCCAACTTGCCCAAGCTTTGTAGCCTTATGAACATGACCGCAGAATCTAAGAATGTTAAACTTGCTAGAGTGATTAGTTGTATTTTTTAGTTATTTTTATCAAACCAACATCAAAACGCAGCGACTAATTTTTTATTTATTTTTTATCTCTATTTCAGTGCGCCTTAGTAATTGACTTTGATTTGTGTTTGAGCGCTTGTTCTTATCTAATGTGTAAAGTACTGTACAACGGTAATATATTACTATAAGCACTTATGTACTTGTTTAT
>JABMCL010002055.1:1450000-1455000 GCA_018857735.1 Alviniconcha marisindica | reverse complement strand
TGTTTGTGTGTGTGTGTGTGTGTGTGTGTGTGTGTGTGTGGTGTGTGTGTGTGTGTGTGTGCGGGGGTGTGTGTGTGTGTGTGTGTGTGTGGTGTGGTGTGTGTGTGTGTGTGTGTGTGTGTGTGTGTGTGTGTCGTGTGTGTGTGTGTGTGTGTAGAGAGAGAGAGAGAGAGAGAGAGAGAGAGAGAGAGAGAGAGAGAGAATTGCTATTAATATTTCAGTGCTGAAAAAGCCTGTATTATTTTCACAAATAGGAAAAGGACGTGGCGGTGGAGGGGGGGCAGTAATTGTTACAGGAAAAGCACTGAGAAAAAGGAAGCCTAAATATGATAAGAAACAGCTGCTTTGATTGATAAAAGGAGACCTGTTGTCTCCCAAGTCTGTCATTGCGCGTGATCACGTGTTTCTTACACTGACGAAGTCAGCCCCGAATTAACAATGCGAATACCCTCCATCCCGCTTCTTCGACGAATTAAAAACATGCTGACTCGCACGTGCTATCCTGTTGCTTCTAGTTTTATTTTCCTATTATGCACTGTGCGTATCAGTCACGCATTGCAGCCTTCTTCTTTTTTTTCTTTCTGTTTTTTCGTTGCGAGTACAAGATTGCTCGTTAGCTGACAGTTTTCTGGACCCTATGGCGTAACTAAATACTGCAGTGGTTGAAGGAAGGATGTCGTAAACCAGTGTTTGGAGTTTCAAGTGTGTTTAGGTGTAATACGCCACCTGCAGTCAGTCTGGCGGAATTACCAGGATCTTTTACGTGCTACTGCGGTAGCACGGGGATGGAACGGATACCGAAATAAGAGTAATCACAGAAACTTTGAGTCCTGCCGCTCCTACCGGGACACTGTCTAGATGTAAACTGCCCGCTGTACGTCCGGTCTCTGTCTACACTTATCGGGCTCAAGTCCATCCCACAACTTCATTGTCCTAAGGAATGAGTGAACAACTGCTGGTGAGGTTGACAAATAGAACAGCTCTAGAGAAACGTACTCACCTATACGACGACACATATACAATTAAAAACACAAGCGCTTTCGACACATGGTCTTCATTGTCCTAAGTTTTCGTGGAAAAACGAGATCAAATTCATAACATTTTCTAATGACCAAGTGCTTACGTAATTTGTTTGTTTGTTTTTGGATTGAATAGTATGCAAAGAGTGATACTGTGTCACCTAATGCAAAATGTATTTTTTGTTTGAATGAACTGTTGAACTCTGCGCAAGAAGTAGTGTGTACCTGATACCTTGCGATAAGTACTGGTTTTTGATAGTTAATAAAAAAAATGATTTTATTATATATATATATATATATATATATATATATATATATATATATATATATAAAAATTTAAAAAAGATTTCAAAGTACCTCTTTTTTTTTTTTCTTTTTGAAGCCTTTTTTCAAGTTTTTTTTTTTGATTTTTATATTTTTGTTGTTTTTGGGGTAATTTCTCTTTTTCTTTTTTTCTTTTTTAAAGTATATTTTTCGCGGGTTTTGCCGACCAAAAAGAAGGGGGCCGAAAAAATTCCCGAATCCCCCCCCCCTGCCATGGAAAACGTTTTGCCCACTGAGAGACCAGATGGTGTATGGGTTTGACAACAGGGGACACCCCCCCTTGACCAGATAAAGCCAGGCAGGTTGGGAGCCCTCATCATGGTTCAGGAGCTGTGGGGAGTCGAGGATGTCCTGGACTGTCCGTCCCAACGGCCTTTGGTTTCCTGGACGAAAAATTTATTGCACCCGGCTTCGGCATTGGTCCAACTTGTCCCTAAATGTCACTGATCGGGGACATTAAGCAACACTTCATCATCATCAGCCGCTCATACAAGGGGGTTCCCGGTCTGCCGCTTTACTTCTTCTTTTTTTTAAAAATACCTCCCCTTTAACCCCCTTAAAACAGCCCCTTTAAGTCGTGATTCAAATTTTGGGGCACCGGAAAAGGGAAAGGGGGTAAAAAAAACATGAAACAGGCCCATTTCAGGTCACTCACCGCGTGCAAAACACAGCAAGGCAGCCTAGTACACTACGTGCAACTCGCGGTGTCAGTTCGACACAGACAGACTATTCATTATTTCGTTATCGTC
The DNA here is from genome assembly GCA_018857735.1 of Alviniconcha marisindica. Classification (NCBI taxonomy): domain Eukaryota; kingdom Metazoa; phylum Mollusca; class Gastropoda; family Provannidae; genus Alviniconcha; species Alviniconcha marisindica. The sequence continues at coordinate 1,452,908 of JABMCL010002055.1, read as the reverse complement.
TCTGCACTTCCCATGCATTGCACTGCGCCCCCAGTTGGAGCTGGAGTCCTCGTTGGAGTCCGGCAGGATATTACGTCATAAAAAGCCCCGCAGAATTTAAGTAACAGTTCTCTCTCTCTAACGTCTGTCTTTGTCACTCTCTGTCAGTTTCCCTCAATGTCTGTCTGTCTCTGTGTCTCTCTCTGACGTCTGTCTCTGTCTGTCTCCCTCAGTGTCCGTCTGTTTCTTTCTCTCTCTAACATCTGTCTGTTTATCTGTCTCTCTCTCTCTAATATCTGTCGCTGTTTCTGTGTACCACACACAAGTAAAGAATCGACGGTGTCGCGGAATACATTCAGCTTAATAATCTCTATCTGTGTGTGTGTGTGGGGGGGGGTCTGTGTCTGTCTGTCTGTCTCTCCCTCTCTAACATCTGTCGCTGTTTCTGTCAGACTCTCTCAGTGTCTGTCTGTCTGTCTGTCTGCTGCTCTCTCTCTCTCTCTCTCTCTCTCTCTCTCTCTCTCTCTCTCTCTCTCTCTCTCTCTCTCTCTCTCTCTCTCACGTCTGTGTCTCTCTTTCAATCTCTCTCTCTCTCTCTCTTCTCTCTCTCTCTCTCTCTCTCTCTCTCTCTCGTCTAGTGTCTCTGCCTGTAGTCTCTGTCTCTCAGCGTCTCTGTTTGTCTCTGTCTCTCCCTCTTCCCCTCTCTCTGAAATCTTTATCTCTGTGTAATTAACAAACACGAGAGTAAAGTCACGATGGAAAGACGTCGACACGAACGCAACAACAAAGACCGGAGTCGCCGGCGTATGATAACTCCCTCATGGCATACGAGGATGTAACTCTGGTGGAGTTTACGTACCTTGTGTTTACAAGGTACGTAAACTCCACCAGAGTTACATCCTCAAAATCATAGTTCAGGAGCTGTGTGAGAGTCGAGGTGGCCGTCCTGAGCGGCTGTCCGTCCTAACGAGCCTTCTGGTTTCCGTGGACGTAAAGAATCATTGAACCGTGCTTCGGCATTGGTCACAACTTGTCCCTAATATGCCAGCTGACTTCTGAGGACATTAAGCATCACTTCATCATCATCATCACATCCTCAAAACTTGTGTATTCATGGTGACTCAGTCGGTGTCGTGTCTCTCTGTCTGTCTGCTTCTCATTCCAAGCTCCCCTCTCTTGTTTTTGTGAACACACACACACACACACACACACACACACACACACACAACACACACACACACACACACACACACACACACACACACACACACACACACACACACACACACACACACACACGTGACGCGCATATGCGCTATACACATAGCTGAATGTATATACAGGATTGTTTCAATATTTCCATAATGTTTCCATGTATGCTATATATAATCTAGGCATCCATCAATGCCCGGAAGGACTATATATCTAAAAGGTATAAAATTAAATTAAATGAAAGAAAAAGAAGACGGATCAAATAACTACACAGTCTTCGGTAGTAATATAACTCTCACACTGTGCACCTCCATGCTTTTCAACCTGACCTTCCTGTTTCAGCAGACACCAATCGTGAACCTCAGCATTGTGGCCGCTAGGACCGAAAAGTGTGTCCCTGGATGTAAGTAAGTAAACATGGTGTTTAACGTCCACAGAAACCATGAGGCTTATTAGGGACGGGGAGAAGGGGGGCGGGGGGGGGGGGGGGGGGGAGGGGTATGGATGTGATGATGATGATGATGTTGAAGTGATGCTTAATGTCCTCAGATGTCAGTTGACATATTAGGGACAAGTTGTGACCAATGCCGAAGCACGGTGCAATAATTTTTTACGTCCACGGAAACCAGAAGGCTCGTTAGGACGGACAGCCCAGGACGGCCACCTCGACTCTCACACAGCTCCTGAACTAGTTCAGGTATGGATGTGGGGGGAGAGGGAGATTATATACCTATCGCTACAATGTCACCACCAGAATGACTTCTGCATTAAGGTGGGCAGCGATGAGAGCCATTTTAATGTTTGATAATTGTGAGGGACAAAGTCACAAGACAGTGTCCACAGACCACAACTTTTGAAGAGAAAGGAGAGCCGAATCAGATTCGAACCGAGGTCCTTCTGCTTACTAGCCTAACGCCTTACCGCGGCTGGGCCAAACCGTCTCTCAGTCCCGGGAGGTAAACGACACCGGTTTAGCCTATGTGCGTAATCCCCCCATCCGCGTCCTGTCACTGGCGGGAGCTGCCACAAGTATCACTTTTGTCGCGACAAAAATAATACCTGAAGTCACTCCCGCCAATCGTGGATAGCAGCTCCCGCCAATGATAGCAGCTCCTGCCAATGTTAGCAGCTCCCCGCCAATGACAGTGTCCAGTGTCGAAAGGAGGAGCAGGTAAACACTGATGCGTCGAGGGCTGGACCGTAAGTAGGCAAGGGAGTGGCCGCGATGCCTTCCTTGCTGGCTGTACCGTACGTACCGCCATCGCGACAGAAGAGTCGACCTGACAGTCAAGCTAGCGCGGCACAAGCTAGCCTATATATAATAGTCACGTCAGAGATCTGTGTGTAATCATTTGCTGCCGCAATGCCGCGGGCACTGGTCTTGCAGTGGATCGTTGCCGTCGTCGCTTTGTCGACGGCGGTGCCGGCTTTGGGCAAAACGACACGGGAATACTTTGTGGGTGCTGTGGAAGAGGTGTGGGACTACGGCCCCGGAGGAGGAGACCTGTCGACCTTTCACTCCCACACTGGGCACAGGTAATCTGACTGATTCGTTGATTGGTTTCGTCACTGACTCGATTAATCATAACTGTACGTTTCGGTAGGGCGTCAGGTCTGTAGCCAAAGCATGGACACATGCTGAGCTTACAAAAAAAGATGCAAACATAAAAAAGGCTCAAAAGAACGCTATTTATTAGAACAGACACACACAGACACA
>JABMCL010002055.1:1437500-1447500 GCA_018857735.1 Alviniconcha marisindica | reverse complement strand
TTACAGTCTCATCCGAAGGACTTTTGTATAGCTGCGAAGAATGCTCCGGATTTTAAATGTGCTGAGGGTCGTACGAAAACCGCAAGAGCGCCTGCACTGAAAACTGACTGGGAGAATAAAATCCCCTGCCACACCAGCGAATGGAATCTGGCGTTATTAGCAGAGCACCGGACACGACGCTCAGTCCGCTGAACTACATCCCCACACCACAAAGCAGTCTGATAGGGCTTGACGCTGAACAGGCTGTACGTTTGCGCGTGGCGTCTGTATGCATGCAGATACGAAATACAGGATACGCGCAGCTTCCGCGTAAGTGTGACAGTCTTCCTGAGAAACCGTGGGATCGGTCACTTTGTCCGCACTTTCCGATTTACCGCGGCATTCAACGTTATCATTATTATTCACGTCATGCGCTGACACCGTGTGAGTAAACACAGCTACTGCTGTTACTGCTACTGCCACTACTGATAATAATGGTGATGATGATGTGACGATTATAATGAGGGATAGTAGCAGTAATAATAATAATGAGGACGAGGATGACTATGTTGATGATGATCTAAAAAAAATCTGATAAAAACAGTTATGCTTCTGCTTCTAAAGACGCACAGTTTGGCAAGATGATAATGATAATGTATATTTGTATAGCGCACGATTCCATTGTTTTCAATGCTCAGTGCGATAAGGAGATAAGGAGATTTTTTCTTCAAAGAAAAATGAATAGACAGAAAAAGTCACGGTAAGACGAAATACGCGGTGTACAACGAATAGACCAAAAAACTCACGGTATGACGAAATACGCTGTGTACAACGAATAGACAAAAAAACTCACGGTAGGACGATATACGCAGTGTACAGCGAATAGACCCCAAAACTCACGGTAAAAGACGAAATACGCGGTGTACAACGAATAGACAGAAAAACTCACGGTAAAAGACGAAATACGCGGTGTACAACGAATAGACAGAAAAGCTCACGGTAAAAGACGAAATACACGGTGTACAACGAATAGACAGAAAAACTCAAGGTAGGACGAAATACACGGTGTACGACTAGACAGAAAAACTCACGGTAGGAAGAAATACGCAATGTACAACGACTAGACAGAAAAACTCACGGTAAGACGAAATACGCGGTGTACAACGAATGCAGTAGACCCCCGACATAGCACTCAGAAAACAGTTTTCAGACGTATATATCCAAGAGAAACCAGTCATCATCATCATCGACATCATAGAATATTTCTAGAACGTCTGCTCTTCGGAAGCACAACGCGCAAATACAGTGAACAACGTAAGACAGAACCAGGAGAAAAATGAAATAAGCAGTATCCATCAGGGTATGACAATAAGGACTGCCCGACTGCCCGGGTTATCCATAGAACTAACTATACAGCACTCCAACCCACCACAGAGCTCAGGAGCTGTGTGAAAGTCGAGGTGGACGTCCTGGGCTCCTCCCGTCCCTAATCAACCTGCGGTTGCTGTGGACGTAAAGCGACACTTCAACACTTCCACCACCCCACCCCAGTGCACACGACACAACTGGCCTGCCCAGGTGAAAGTAGGTAGGTAGGTAGTGTTGCTTAATGTCCTCGGATGTCGGTTGACATATTAGGGACAAGCTGAGACCAGTGCCGAAGCCTGGTTCAATATCGCTTTACGTCCACGGAAACCAGAAGGCTCGTTAGGACGGACAGCCCAGGACGGCCACCTCGACTATCACACAGCTCCTGAACTATGATGCCAAAGCAAAAAAAAAAAAAAGTGGGTCTTCAGAAAAGTCCTGAAAGACTGGATGGAGTCCTTTTCCTTGCGGCCCTCGGTGGTGAAGTGTGCCATACACGCTAGACCTGTAAACAACAACTGCATCGTTCGATAACACGGCGCCCGACACGAACTTTAGCAAGAAGGCAAACTGAAGCTTGGGCTTGACAAACATACTGTGTGTGTGAAAGGGCAGGCAACGAAGAAAACCCAAAGTTAGATCCTCACCGTTTACTAGCCTACGCAACGGATGACCATGTCGCTGTTATAGTCTTAGACTTAGAGCGTGCAAACGCTGCAAAGCGAAGTTATATTTCCGTATAATACTTGATGTAAATTCTTTTTGATAGGACTGTGCTGTACATGTGTACAGAATATCATATTAAGGTTAATATGTATTGTGAGAGCGCTCAGGGTATTGATGAGCGCGCGATAAATGTATATTATTATTATTAACTCCATCTGATTGTAGATCAAAACGCACTAAAAGCCTTTAAATGAAAAGAGCGAACACTTTCTTAATTGGAAAGGGAAGAAACACACACACACACACACACACACACACACACACACACGCACGCACGCACGCACGCACGCACGCACGCACGCACGCACGCACGCACGCACGCACGCACGCACGCACGCACACACACACACACACACACACACACACACACAAAACAAAACAAAACAAAACAACAACAACAACAAAAACTAATTAAGTAACTAAGTAACTAACTAATTAACTAACTAACTAAAACAAAAAAACAGCAACAAAACCCAACAAAACAACAACAAGATGAACAAGAAACAGTCCCCTCAACACACCATAACCGAACTTTCATCTTGTGCACTTCACAGCAAGGGCCTACAGGGCATCAGTTTACCTCTGTAACCTTTCAGTCCTAGGGAGTTTCATCTTGTATACTTCACATTAAGGGCATCAGCTTACCTCTGTAACCTTTCAGTCACAGGGACAATTAAATGTGTATACCTTTGGCAGGCTAGTGTGCAAGGTTTTGCATGAGTGGATTTAAGAAGAAAAAAAGGGGGGTGGAGGGTGGGGGGGGGGGGGGGGGGGGGACTCGGGGCGGGGAAGAAGAAGCTTCTAGGTCTTCTCAAGGGCAAGGGAACCCCAAAATTATTCAGCCATAACCAGCAACGAAATTCGGAAGGATAAACATTGTACTTGGCCCAATATTCACTCGCTGAACTCTGCAAGGGTTAACGCTGAAAGAAATACCTTTGTAGAGTCGGCGCAGAAATATACGTCTTTTAGCGCCTAGTCAACCGCTCAGGTCGACAGCGAAACAGGAGTCAGCTATTTACAAGTCTGAATCAACTGTTCGTGACACGCCTTGTCAGCAGGTTTGGCCTAGCGGTAAGGCGTTTGGCTGGTAAGCAGGAGGACCTCGGTTCGATTCCGCTTCGGATCTCCCCTCACTTCAAAAGTTGTGGGCTGTGGACACTGTCTTTGAGATCAAGAGGAGGGAGGTGGAGCCGGACCCGCAAGTTAGCCCAGAAGAGATCATGAGCAGGGAGATTGAGCTGGGCTGCGAAAGTTGGACTTCTTTCGCTTCGGATTGTTCCTCAACAGCAGTGCAACGGACATTGTCCTTGTGACTCTTCCCAAGCACGGCAGTTGAAACAGCAATTGCGCAGTTGCACTAGTCGCTGGGCAATGGCGAGGGGACACCGCCTTAACACTTCCATTGTTCTGGCGGCGATCCACGGTCTCTCCGGTCTTTTAGGGTGGTATCCGCGGTCGAGCCTTCACTCCCTGCCTCTTCCCCCCCCCCCCCCCCTCCCCTGTCCCCGTCACTAATAAGCAACCTCGCTTCTGTGGACGTAAAGCAACATGGTCAAGGTCACGCTGTCTTTTGAATTTTAGTGTCCCTTCACAATTAATGAAGCATTAAAACGGGTCTCATCGCCGCTCTGGTTAATGCAGGAGTCATTCTGGTGGCGATGTGTGCAGCGGGTAGGTACTGGGCGATTCAGCGAAGCTGGTTTGCTAGAGTGAATGCGCTTTGTAGTCTTTCGCGCAAGAAGTCGCGAGAGGTCGCAGCGCACTTCCGGGTCGATTTCTGAGTAGGCGTTGCTTCACGTTGTGTATAACAGTGGAAGTTAAACCTAGAATCACGAAGCAGTACAAATGCCAATACTGTTGCAGATGCAAAAATTACCGTGGAAAGGGGATGGAGGGTGGACAAAAAGTGTCTTTGCGTCTTTTTTTGGCTGACCAGAAGATCGCGAGTTCGTAGAAAAAATGCGTTTTGGGGCATCCTATAGCATGAGCAACGAGTTATTGCTTATTGCCAGACACATTATGACTACGGGACTCCAAAATGCCTTTAAAGTTGGCAGTGTAAAATTCGCAAATTCACTGTCACCGCCTTCCATTGTGAAGAAAGTACGCACCGGAAGTAAAACCAGCCAAGGGACTTAAGCGATGCCGGGCAAAAGTCAAGGGAGTTAACAACCCCGCCTGAATCGCCCAATAGTCTCCCTCTTCCCCCACCTCCTGGGATCTCGGTCCCCGCCAGATACAGACACAAGCCATTTGGAGGCCTCTAATGAGGAGGCAGATACGAAGGTGTTCCTCCAGTAAATAACCAAGCATCCAGCAATTTTTGTTTTGTTTCACAAGACACAGATGTTGCTGTGTTACTGCTGGTACATTTTGACAAAATGAAATGTCCGAAAATATGGATTAAAAGATAGCATATCCCTACTCAATCAGCTGTGGATCTTTCAGACATACAAATGTCCTAAAATATGGATTAAAGGATAACATATCCCTACTCACACCACTGTGGATCTTTCAGACATACAAATGTCCGAACATATGGATTAAAAGATAGCATATCCCTACTCACACCACTGTGGATCTTTCAGACATACAAATGTCCGAACATATGGATTAAAAGATAACATATCCCTACTCACACCACTGTGGATCTTTCAGACATACAAATGTCCGAACATATGGATTAAAAGATAGCATATTCCTACTCACACCACTGTGGATCTTTCAGACATACAAATGTCCGAAAATATGGATTAAAAGATAGCATATCCCTACTCACACCACTGTGGATCTTTCAGACATACAAATGTCCGAAAATATGGATTAAAAGATAACATATCCCTACTCACACCGCTGTGGATCTTTCAGACATACAAATGTCCGAACATATGGATTAAAAGATAGCATATCCCTACTCACACCGCTGTGGATCTTTCAGACATACAAATGTCCGAACATATGGATTAAAAGATAGCATACTCCTACTCACACCGCTGTGGATCTTTCAGACATACAAATGTCCGAACATATGGATTAAAAGATAGCATACTCCTACTCACACCACTGTGGATCTTTCAGACATAAAAATGTCCGAACATATGGATTAAAAGACAGCATATCCCTACTCACACCGCTGTAGATCTTTCAGACATACAAATGTCCGAACATATGGATTAAAAGATAACATATCCCTACTCACACCGCTGTGGATCTTTCAGACATACAAATGTCCGAAAATATGGATTAAAAGATAGCATACTCCTACTCACACCACTGTGGATCTTTCAGACATACAAATGTCCGAACATATGGATTAAAAGATAGCATACTCCTACTCACACCGCTGTGGATCTTTCAGACATACAAATGTCCGAACATATGGATTAAAAGATAACATATCCCTACTCACACCACTGTAGATCTTTCAGACATACAAATGTCCGAACATATGGATTAAAAGATAACATATCCCTACTCACACCGCTGTGGATCTTTCAGACATACAAATGTCCGAACATATGGATTAAAAGATAACATATCCCTACTCACACCACTGTGGATCTTTCAGACATACAAATGTCCGAACATATGGATTAAAAGATAGCATATGCCTACTCACACCGCTGTAGATCTTTCAGACATACAAATGTCCGAACATATGGATTAAAAGATAACATATCCCTACTCACACCACTGTGGATCTTTCAGACATACAAATGTCCGAACATATGGATTAAAAGATAGCATACTCCTACTCACACCGCTGTGGATCTTTCAGACATAGAAAAGGATCAGCTTCAGAGAGAGCTTCTTCGGAGACAACTCGGCGTTAAACAAGTTTGATGACCAACTTTGTGTATGTCAATATTGTGTTTTGATGTCGGTTGTTTTAGCCAGATTATGAAATGTACGCCCTCTTGGATACCAGGCTTTGTGGCTGACTCCTGGTAGAAGAGAAAGATATAGGTAGGTAGTGTTGCTTAATGTCCTCAGATGTCAGTTGACATATTAGGGACAAGCTGAGACCAATGCCGAAGCATGGTTCAATACAGCTTTACGTCCACGGAAACCAGAAGGCTCGTTAGGACGGACAGCCCAGGACGGCCACCTCGACTCTCACACAGCTCCTTAACTATGATGGCGAGAAAGATATACCTCTGGTTGAGGTTATGTACCTTGTATTTACACACATGCCAGGTGAGTTACCGTAGGCGACTCGGGTCTTTGTTGTTGTGTTTGTCTTTCGAACGCTAATTAACCGCCTTGTGTGTTGGTTCTTCTAGAAGACAAAGAATATGATAATAATGATAGTGATAAATAATTCTTATAAAGCGCTGTTCTCTAACTAGAGTTAAACTCATTGCGCTGTACAAACATCTTATGACAAAAACCACATTAACATACATTTCAAACAAACACAATTTTAAATATTGTAGTTTAACATTATCGCCTATCAAACAATAACAATGTAAAAAAACACACACACAACACACAACACACACACACACACACACACACACACACACACACACACCACACACACACACACACACACACACACACACACACACACACACACACACACACATACCGGCAGAGAGAGAGAGACAGAGACAGAGACAGAGAGTTGCGCACACCAATCTCCGCTCGTCCACTCAGATACAAAAAAAAAATATAAATAATCTTATACTCTTTCCAAGATCTCTCATGCTCTCTCCCTCCCCCCGCCCCCTTCCACGCCTCCGTATTCATGTGCATCCATCTACATTCAACAGCCACACACAGCTGACGTGTTCAGCTGATAGAGGGAAGGTGAAGCCGGGTCAAGATAGGCTAGCTAAAGATCGTAACAGGACATTGCTGTACTGACTGCCTCGTGCACTTCTAGCAGGACTCGAGACTGAGAAGCTAACGTTTCCTTCAGCTCCACCGGTATGCCCAGTCAGGTCAAGTCAAGTGAAGTAGTTCTTTATTCCAGTTCAAAGACAATGTGGGTGCCACAGATAGATAACAAATAAAAAAGACAATTTACTATAGCAGAATGACAGTTTAAGATAGGGGCAATAACAGACAGGCACGCACGCACGCGCGCGCGCGCACGCACGCACGCACGCACGCACGCACGCACGCACACACACACACACACACATACACGCGCGCGCGCACGCTCTCTCTCTGTCCCTCTCTCTCTCACACACACACACCACACACACACACACACAACACACACACACACACACCACACCCCACACACACACACACACACACACACACACACACACACACACACACACACACACACACACACACACACACACACACACACACGCAGGCAGTGGAGTACAGCGGACGCAGAAATTTCGGTCCCCCTCTGTTGAGAACCCAGAGCTGACAAATGTTCTCCCATTAAAGCTCTAAGCACGGCAAAATACAGCTATACTGGCATGCTTCTCCCACTGCCAGGTTTTTCTTCCTTGTCCTAATTTCTACCTTTCCAGGTCCATTGACCTGTTTTGTTCGCTTCCAAATCCTCTCCCATTATTAGATTTTCTGTGTTTTTTGTTTTGTTATCTGCGTTAGTTTTCGCTAACGCAGTTTCCTTGTGTAGACCCGCGGAATAAACTAGGTCGCCCTGCTGCTCAAAGTCACAAACGATTTAAACAGGTTTCCGTGGTGAGCGCCTACGGAATATTAATCGGTATCCCAAACATGTGTTATTGTGCACTGATAGCTATACAGATGGTCTCTTTTGATGTTGTAACAGTGAATTAAACAAGCGTGATCTAGTGACTTGTGAGAAGGAATTTTGAATGTATGGTTCGTCCTCAGGTGACCCTATGTGGTTGACGGGACGTTAAAATCCAAGAACTAACACACACACACACACACACACACACACACACACACACACACCACACACACACACACACCCCACGAACAACACAACACACATACAACCAACACGGGCTACGCACGACACGCACACGCACGCACAACACAGCAACACACACAAACACACACACACCACGACACACACACACACACACCACACACACACCCAACGCCACGACGACACACACGCACCACCACACACACACACACACACACACCACACACACACGCACACACACACTCACACACACCCTTCTAGCAAAAATATATATATATGCGATTGGTAGTTCAACTGATAGTGCACTTTTTGGGACAAGGACTTGCACATCCCGTCTAATAATTGGATTTGATCAGCTCAAGTGGTGTCAAGCTGGACTGAAGCCAGTTCAACAAACACAAACCACACGGAACTTCTAAGCTCGAGTGTCGCTTTCATGTTGTTTGAGAACAATGAACACTTGCACCATTGTCCTATACTCCATCTAGTATCGATTACATGTCCTGGCGTGAACCTTTAAGTCGTTTTGAGTCTCCCATCTTTTATGCAGGTATGTCTTTTTTCTCCCACAGCCGTGTCTATCCCAGTCCGTGTGCGTGCGTGTGCGTGTGCGTGCGTGCGTGCATGCGTGCTGCGTGCGTCGTGGTGGTGGTGCTGGTGGGAAGAAGTTATAGTAGTGGTTTGGTTGTGTGTGTGTCAACTGGATAGTGCATGTAGAGAGAGAGGAGAGAGAGAGAGAGAAGAGAGTTGAAGAGAGGTGAGAGTAATTAAGTTGAGGTTTAGCCATCAGCCAGTCGTTCAGAAAGCTGGATGAAGAGTTCAAAAGAAAGAGACAAAACCACAGGTAAATTTTTTAAGTTTCGGTTCCTTCATTGTGGTTTGAGAAACACATTATTACACACATCGCCCACCATCTCCTAAATAGCTTCCTCCTGTTTCGATTAAATGCTCCTGGTGAAACCTTAGTCGTTTGTGAGCTCCCATCTTTTATGCAAAAGGTATGTCTCTATTTTCTCCCACAGCGTGTCTATCCAGCCGTGCGTGCGTTGCGTATGCCAGTGTGCGTGATGCGTGCGTGCGGAGCTTGCGTCGTGCGTGTGGTAGGGTCTTGCTGTTTGTTGTGTGTCGGTGTTTGTGTGTGAGGTGTAGTGTGTTGACTGGTGTGTGGTGTGTGCAGAGAGAGAGAAAGAGAGAGAGAGAGAGAGAGAGAGGAGAGAGAGAGAGAGAGAGAGAGAGAGAGAGAGAGAGTAAGTAAGTAAGTAAGTAAGTAAGTTGGTGTTTTACGCCCAATCAACCGGTGCGGTTATATCAGAGAGAGAGAGAGAGAGAGAGAGAGAGAGAGAGAGAGAGAGAGAGAGAGAGAGAGAGAGAGAGAGAGAGAGAGAGAGTTGTAAATGTTATTGTAAAAAGCTCTCGGTTCCCACCTATTGTGGTAGATGGGCGTTATGCAAGTCTGTATATTATTACTGACACATCGACCTCCGATTCTACATCAAGCCTGAAAGCATTTCTCTTCCTGTTTCGAAGAAACATGCTTTTGGTTTGAAAACTGCTATTGTGGGCCATCCCATTTTTCACTATCTCCTAGCTGAAAAAAGAAGAAGAAAAAAGAAGAAGAAGAAGCTCTACGTCTCTTCTTCGCGGTACACAGGTTTAGTTGTAGCCTGCTTGCTTCTGCAGTATGCCAGTTTGGTGATTGGTGGGGTAGCCCGGGAAGACTTTGGGCTAACGCTGGCTGGAGGGTCTTGACTGATTTTTTATTCACTAGATCTACTTCTAAAAACGACTTCATTGTTAGCACATACTTGTTTAGTCAGAGAGAGAGAGAGAGAGAGAGAGAGAGAGAGAGAGAGAGAGAGAGAGAGAGAGAGAGAGAGAGAGAGAGAGAGAGAGAGAGAGAACTCCAATTGGAACTCGAAATCTTTAATACTCAGCAATGGTTGACAGATGCGCCTGATCAGTTTGACATTTGGTGGAAAAGTAATTAAACAACTTATTTATAGACCAACTTTGGAAAAGTGATGAAAAAGTGCA
>JABMCL010002055.1:1412500-1432500 GCA_018857735.1 Alviniconcha marisindica | reverse complement strand
ATTTCAAGCTGGTCACAATCGCCGAGACATTTCCCGAGGGTCACATTCGCTGAGACATTCCTTGGTCACAATCGCTGAGACATGCCCTGCTCACAATCGCGGAGACATTCCCAACATGTCCTGGGTACGCTCGCTGAGACATTTCCTGCTGGGCACATAGTCTAATAATTCTGCAACGTCAGTCGACGCTATCGCTGATGCCTTCCCTAATGCATGGTCGCATCGACTGCAGTTATGCAACGCCCGTCAGCGCTTCGCTGAGAAGTTAAGCCCTGACTAAAACACACTGACTAAAACACAAACTGTTCTGCAATTTGCACAATCCTTTCGCTGAGAAGTTCAGCCCTGCCTGGGCACACTGACTAAAACACAAACTGCTCTGCAATTTGCACAATCCTTTCGCTGAGAAGTTCGGCCCTGCCTGGGCACACTGACTAAAACACAAACTGCTCTGCAATTTGCACAATCTTTTCGCTGAGACATTTTTTGCTTGCTGGGCAAAGTGTCTAACACTTGTTCTGCAAGATCCACGACCCGTTCGCTGAGATATTCCATGCCTGGCACTGCGTCTGAAACTTGTGTTGCAAGTTCCACGACCCTTTCTTTAAGACATTCCTTGCTGGGCACAAAAGTCTCACACTTGTTTGCAGTATCCTCGACCGACCATTTTCGCTGAAACATTCCTTGCCAAGCACAGTGTCTAACGCTTATTCTGTTTTTGGTTTTCTGACACATCTTCCGCCCAGATACAAACAGCATTGCTGACGTGGCATTCAGTGTCGACCTACGTAACAGTGTCCTATTACGCCTCTTGTAAGTTTTCTGTTTGCTTCAACGGCTGATTGGTGTCTGATTTCTGCGATTAACAGCATCCTTTGTAAATACATAATTTTCCTTTTCGGAGATTTACATACTTCTGTATTGTCTCTTTGCCAATTCGAAGTCCACAGTGTGAATAAGATCATGCTGCTCATTGTGTATACCCTCACACCGGCACACGCATCAGACAGGACACGCATCAGACAGTACAGACTCTGTGTCAGAAACGACGCGGTCGTTTAAGGGCTCTCTCATCTCTCACTCGCTCTCTGTGAATTTCGCTGTTGGGACTGCTCGTCTTACACCCATACCCACACATTCAACGCACTCAACCGAAGCAGTGCTCTATTGAAAATTAAAAATGCATCGTCTTTTCAGTCTCTGCTTTCAGTTTCAGTGTCGCATTATCCTGGAAACGTCACTAAACCTCAGAGCAGCATAGTTTGAAAATGAGACATTTTCAAATTCACGCTTCTCGGCGAAGCATAACCTTACCCGAGGACATTATTATTATTATTATTACTACTACTGCTACTACTACTCCCGAAAAGGCTATAGGACCTTCTACTTTTGTACTTGATCAGATTGTATGAGGTATTCATACTTGGTTAAAAAACACACACAAAAAACGTACTTTGGACGGAATGTCTTACTTTCGTTGCACCAGGCGACAATTTCCCTTGAGTGCTTCAACTGGTTCAAGGTTAGCAGCTTTCATGCTAACAACCACTATTGGGCACTGTTTCAAGTGCAACTTGCCACTCGTCCATTCACATTACAGACCTGAGGTTCGAGGTTAGAACAGTTACAATTATAAGATTAACCGCTAGCATGACAGCTTTACAGCGTTGTCAACCCTCAGTTCACTTTCAGTATCTCCTCTCTAATTAGACCAGTTTGAAGTCAATCCTCACTCCTTCCCTTCACTTCAGTTTCACTAATCACCCCCTCCCCCCTCCCCTCAGCCTCCTACGGTGAGAAAAAAACCAGTTTTCTGTCAACCCTCATTCCTTCCCCTCATTTCACTTTACTATCCGCCCCCCCCCCCCCCCCCCCCCATATATCCCTTCGGTGACATAGACCATTTTGCTGTCAACCATCTCTTCATCCCTTCCCTTCATTTTATTTTACTCCTCCCTCCCCCCCCCCACCAACCACGCCCTCACCCATGGTGAGATAAACCAGTTTGTCGTCAACCCACATTCACGCTTCCCCTTTGACTACTCTCCCCCCCCCCCCCCCCACCTCCACCGGTGAGATAGACCAATTTGCCGTCAACCTCATTCTCTCCCCGCTGTCACTAACCCCCCCCCCCCCCCATCCCTCGAGAAAGATAGACCAATCTGCCGTTAGCCTCATTCCCTCCCCTCCCCTCACGTTCATTTTCATTCCCCCACCCCCCACCCCCCACTTCCAGTAAGTTAGATCAATTTGTTGTCGACTCTCACTCTTTCCCCTCATTTTACTTTCACCATCTCTGTCCTCACGAGTGAGAGGGCACCGCGGTTGTATTCAGGCTTCCCTTTTCGCTCACTTCACTTGTTTCAAGGTTTTCAAGGTTTTGTTAAGCTTTTGCTCCTGGGGGCTAGAAAGCGAAGTTACATTCGCACACGACATTCCATATGAACAAGTACACGAGTTCTACTAATAAATAAATACCACATTTTATATATATAAAATAAAATAAAATGCTCAAACACAAATCAAAGTTGTTATAAATATGTAAGGCTAAAGCGTAAAAATTAAATATTTCTTTTTTCGTTGTGTTTCGCTTTTGGCTTAATCAAAATAACTCAAAGATACAACTAATACTTGTGTTGTGTTGTGTTTTAATCTCCCCAGCGAGATGAACCAGGAGAGCGACTGGAGAACGTTCCTGGAGCCGGGCCCGCAGCGCATCGGTGGCAAGTACTTGAAGGCCATGTACCGGGAGTTCACCGACGCCACTTTCACCCATCGGGTACAACGTCCTGAGTGGATGGGGTTCCTAGGACCTATTCTCTCCGGGGAGCAAGGGGATACCATCCGGATAGTGTTCAAAAACATGGCGTACCAGGCGGGGCGAAACTTCTCCATGCATCCTCACGGGGCACAATACACAAAAGAGAACGAAGGTGAGACAATTCTGTTTGCCTGCTTCTATCTCTCATTTCGCTATCTCCCCAGTGAGCCGAACCAGGCTGTATTCAGCTGCTCTCGTAATTCCCATCGTTCATTTTGCTATCTCCCCAGTGAGCCAAACCAGGCTGTATTCAGTTCTCTCCCCATCAATCATTTCGCTATCTCCCCAGTGAGCCGAACCAGGCTGTATTCAGCTCTCTTAATTCCCATCGTTCATTTCGCTATCTACCCAATGAGCCGAACCAGGCTGTATTCAGCTGCTCTCTTAATTCCCATCGTTCATTTCGCTATCTACCCAGTGAGCCGAACCAGGCTGTATTCAGTTCTCTCCCCATCGTTCATTTCGCTATCTCTCCAGTGAGCCGACGAGGCTGTATTCAGTTCTCTCCCCATCGTTCATTTCGCTATCTCTCCAGTGAGCGGAAAACCAGGCTGTATTCAGTTCTCTTAATTCCCATCGTTCATTTCGCTATCTACCCAGTGAGCCGAACCAGGCTGTCTTCACTTCTCTCCCCATCGATCATTTCGCTATCTCTCCAGTGAGCCGAACCAGGCTGTATTCAGTTCTCTCCCCATCGACCATTTCGGTATCTCCCCAGTGAGCCGAACCAGGCTGTATTCACTTCTCTCCCCATCGTTCATTTCGCTATCTCTCCAGTGAGCCGAACGAGGCTGTATTCAGTTCTCTCCCCTTCGTTCATTTCGCTATGTCTCCAGTGAGCCGAACCAGGCTGTATTCACTTCTCTCCCCATCGATCATTTCGCTATGTCTCCAGTGAGCCGAACCAGGCTGTATTCACTTCTCTCCCCATCGTTCATTTCGCTATCTACCCAGTGAGCCGAACCAGGCTGTATTCACTTCTCTCCCCATCGTTCATTTCGCTATCTCCCCAGTGAGCCGAACTAGGCTGTACTCAGTTCTCTCCCCATCGTTCATTTCGCTATCTCCCCAGTGAGCCGAACCAGGCTGTATTCAGTTCTCTCCCCATCGTTCATTTCGCTATCTCCCCAGTGAGCCGAACTAGGCTGTACTCAGTTCTCTCCCCATCGTTCATTTCGCTATCTCCCCAGTGAGCCGAACCAGGCTGTATTCAGTTCTCTCCCCATCGTTCATTTCGCTATCTCCCCAGTGAGCCGAACCAGGCTGTATTCAGTTCTCTCCCCATCGTTCATTTCGCTATCTCCCCAGTGAGCCGAACTAGGCTGTACTCACTTCTCTCCCCATCGATCATTTCGCTATCTCCCCAGTGAGCCGAACCAGGCTGTACTCAGCTCTCTTCCATTGAGCACAACCGGGCGGCATTCAAGATCCAAAGACATCTATAACAAAGATTCCTGTAATGTTTGAATACATCAACCTCAAAACTGTTATTTGCTCTCAGCATAAGAATATTTGCAAATTCTCCTCCTCTGTCCTTTATCGATTTAACAGCTGGACATAATGCATTCAGGATTTTTGTTATTTTACCATCACTGATGAGGATTCTCTTCAGCCAAGTAATCTTTAAAGCAGCCAAAAAACTTTTCACCTCAACCATTTTAAGTCCGCCTGCTATAACAACGCTGTTATAAAGGACAATATAGCCAACTTTAATAAGGAATGGGCATTGTACAGTCACTTTTTTACCTAGACGTATTCTTGCGATTTGCCGATTCTTGCGGCTGATATGGTTATTGTCAACTATACCCCTTACCTCTCTCTTCTCCTTTGTTCTAACTTTCCGTTTATGTGTATGCATAAATTTTTTGTATTCTATAGTAGCCATGTGCACTAGTCATTATCCAGTACCCTCAGGTGTGGTGGATATGACGGGGATAGAGCCATGCAAAGAGGTTGAATCAGTGAGCGAATGTATTGTTAATGGACGGATGCATGCTATATGAATAAAAGCCCCACAGTGGTGTGCCTGGCAAAAAGAAAAAGAAAAGAAAAGGAAAGATCCAAAGACATAAAAGATTAAAAAGAACACTTATTTCTTACCGGGATAAGGCGCTTTCTCGAGCGACAAAACAACAATTAAACGGTGAAAAGTGAAAACGTAAGCTGCTTATCCGCTTTTGGTTCTGATGTATTGGTATCCAATGTCTGGATACAGCTCTCCTTCCATTGACCGTTTCCCTATCTCCCCAGCGACTCGAACCAGGTTGTACTTCCACTTCTTCCCTTCTGCTCTGCTTTTAAAGAAGAGAACCTTGATTAGTCCGGGTTCTCAACGCAGAGGATCATAATTTCTGCGTCCGTGGTATTCCACTGCTGGCGCACCGCGACGAGGCAAACGGCAATAACCACGTCAACCTAACACAACGACGAGGACACAGCTGGCAGAGTTAACGATCTCCTGTTATAATGAAGCAAGCTGCCACGCCTTATTCGATTCCGCCCCAAATGCTCGCAGTAACTAAACATAACCAGCAGTAATGATACCTTGAGTTTGCGACTGTCTGTCCAATGCTTCCATTTCGCCCAATATGAGGCTGTCATTCTACTGTACCTGTCTGTTGCAGCTGACGCAACACTGTTTATGAGAACTGTTCCACAATAATTATTATTAACATTGGTTGTTTGTGTGAGCAAGTGCTCTTTGTACGTTTTTACAATAATCCCGCCCCGGTTATCAGATCCATGTAATTTCATTACTGTACTGTTAGTAACCCGGGAACCGGAGCAGACGACGCTTTTGTTTTGAAGCGCTGCGTGTTGCGTAACGCCACATGGCCTTCACACAGCCGACCGGCGATAGCCGCTGGTGCGCGCCATTTTCAAATCTGTTTACTCCCTTAATATTTTGACCGCTTGTTTGTTTACCTACTCTTTGTTCACCTAGTCCTTTTTATGCACTAAGCCATGTGTAATATAATTTGGCATCTTAGAATGTTTATTTAGATCTTATTTAGACGCAGGATCGAGCTTAATCAGTAGCCGATGCCTCTCTAGGTCCATTCTTTTTATAGCCGTCGTCTGCATGGCGCATTTTCTGTGTAGTACTAGTGAATAGTAGTGAATCGTTGTTTTGACTCGATGAAAGTAATTCTGTGTCGATCCGCCAGTGCTTTGTCGTATAGTATTTTGCTTAGCTGACTTCATGTTTAGTGTTTATTTTGGGTTGAAATTAACTTATTGAGTATTGTGTACTGTAGAAGCTAAGTTATATTCATAGACTACTTGATATCACTATCAGCGCTGTTGCGACTAAGATGATAACGCGCCCCAGGCGAAAGTTCGCACCGATTGTTTTAGTACTAGTCTTTGAGTGTGTCTTGCTTCTCTTATAGAGCGTTGCATTGTAATTGTTATGTACCATTTTAACCGTGGGAGCGTGTTCTTTATTCTGATGTAAGTTTTATTGACAGTTATATTTTGTACTTTGTGTTAGTTGTGATTTAGTTGTACGAATCTGCTTATAGACAGGTGCAAGCCACGCTTCCCACTCTTGTTGCAAATTAAATCAGTCATGTGTGTACATTTTGTTTATACGGTTTAAAAGGTTGTAACTGTAGCTTTTATTTGATGTATTTCATGTTTTAATTAGTTTAGTTATTGTTGAGGAAACTGTATTTGTGCGGGCCAAGGAAACACAATTGTCAGCCATTTTGTGGTCCAGAGGGCTGATTTCATTGTAGCGATAGCGTGTGTTCTTTGCGGCCCGCGCAGTTCTCTTATCTATGCGTGCGCGTGAGGATTTTGGGGGTGCTGAGAAAGTTGTCTGCTGCTGTAGAATAAAGCCTGTTTGCCGTCGCCGCCTGCTGTGGTCTCCATTTTGACTGACTCCGCTGTCTGTGTCCTGTCCTTCTACCACTCCACACCATTACATTTGATTTGCACAATCGCTGCTGTTGTCAGTTGTTACACTAGGCCTCTTTTGAGTTTGCTACTGCTACCAGTGTAATTTTGATTCAAAGACCGCGTGCAATTGTTGCTGTGTTTGATAAACACACAAAACGTGCGTGTTACGTTGAAATGAAGGTCTATCTGTTTTACAGCTATTCACCAGATGTATATAAACCATCTGAAGCCTATTAATTTTTAGTCCATGGGCTCCCAGAACGGGAACGTGCTTCCTCTTCTTCTTAATTTGGCTTTACGTCGGTTTCACTTGCCTGCTACCTCCATGAATCACCTGTGACCATGAAGAGGATGATCTTTTCATTCCGCGGATGCGCACGAAAACCTGTGTTAGCACAGAGCTGGGAGAGGGACTGGGAATATCTGAAGTTTGAATGAACCGGGAAGTTAGAAATGAGTTAGGGCTCGGCAGCTTCTAAACTGTTAAACCTTTGAATTTTTTTAATCTGAAGCAAGAATGACTGCTAGCGTCCTAAAACGAGATCCAAACACATTGACGAAAACAACATAGCTAACCAAAAACAGACAAGTGGTTTAGCTCTCCATCTAATTTGTCATCGTTTTTGACTGTTAAGTGTCGTTTTGTAGCTGGATAAAAGGGATTACCCTGAAAATCCGCATGGTGTGCTTTGTCCTAATAAATAGCGTTCTTTTGAACCTTTTACGTGTTTAGATCCTGCTAAACGTTTGGTAATGAAGCTGAGTATCCGGGAGCACTGTTAGCAGACAGACTGCAAACAAAGCACTCCCATCATGAGAATGTTTGCAGCCCTAGGGCCAGTCTTCGCCATCCCTAGCGATTAACCTCTTCTATTAAACCTTCCCCCCCCCCCCCCCCCCCCCCGACCCCACCCTTGCATCCTGCTGCATCATGCAACAGGACATGATGCAAACAAAGCGCACTCGTCGTGAGAGTGTCTGCAACTGTCTGCAAAGTTGAAGCCAAACGATGCTTTCGATGATGCGGTTTTGTCGTGCGGTTGAAATCGCAACGAGTGACATCTCCTCAGATTTTTCGTCCGCGGGCCGAAAGCACGCAGCAGAATTTATACAGCATCTGCGGGTGGAAAGCACACGATTATAGAACCCAGGAGAGATCAAGAGCAGGGCCAGGGAGGTGGAGCTGGGCTCTCATAGCTGGATGGATTGTCCTGCTGCTGAGTTGTTCCTCAACAGCTGCATTTCGGACACTACGCGACTTTGTTCCGCACTGCCGTTGAAGCAGCTGGCGGGGTCCCCATCTGCTTAACGTTGCTGATCTGGCGGTGGCTGACGGTCTCCTCTGTCTTTACGGGTCGGAGCGCAGGAACGAGCTACTCATAGGTACCCGATACTTTCCCCGTCCCTAATAAGCCGTATGGTTCGTTTCTGTGGATGTAAAGCACCACGAAAGAAGAAAGACGAAAGAGAAAGCACGCGATTCAGACCGCAGCGCAGCCTGATGGGAAAATCGACTGACGGTCAAACAGAATGGCGGACTCTTCGATTCGAGCGTCTTCTGTTCTTTCCTTTGGTTTAAACAAAATTTTATTCATTCATCGTAATCATAAGCTCAACAAATAAGTACAGGAAACACAAAAGCAATATGCTTATTTGAGTGTTACCTATAGATAAAATGATAATCACACAGACATTTACGATGGCAAGATGGCAAATTGTTGTCAAAACGTTCTTTCCCTTGCCACTGTTACGTAGATTCCAAACCAACAAGGAGAAACAGTTCGTCATCGCTCTCGGAGCGTGAATCCGTCAGCACATAGAACAACGTTTATCTGTATGGGACGTACATGGGCGAAATAAGATAATTGTGATGCTAAGCGTCCACAAAAGCCACACACACAAAAAGCATACATGTGCTTGTGTTGTATAAATATTGGTAGAACAACCATTCCAGGACTACAAATGGAAATATTTGCAGTCCCGGTTGAATTCAGTTTGGGTCCTCGCTTGAGGTCCCCTTTAAAAAATTTGTGAACAGTCCTTGCATCCTGGTGCTTTACAACCGGAGTGCAAACAAAGTGGGCAGGTGCTGGCGACGTTTGAATTCACCGTTAGGTACATGCTCCGTTTTGACGGTCTTTGAAGTATTCCCGAAAACTTGTCCGTTCTCTTGAATTCAACACGCTCTCGTGCAAACAACTTTCTCTCTTACTATACTGCCCTCCCAATTAAAACTGTGTGTGTGTGTGTGTGTGTGTGTGTGTGTGTGTGTGTGCGTGCGTGCGTGCGTGCGTGCTTCGTCGGCGTGCCGGCGTTTCGCATGCGGGTGGAAGCAGATTACATGAAATAGGAGTGGGGGTGGGCTGTCTGTGTGATTGTCTGTGCTAGTTGTTCTAAAGGCATTTCGGAAAGGATTTGTTCCGACTGCCGTTGAAGAGTGGCGGGGTCCCCACCTGACATTGCTGATGGGGGGCTCGGTCTCCCTGTCTTTAGGAGTCGGAGCGCAGGAAGAGCCTCAAGGAGATACTTTCCCCGTCCCATAACGATGGTTGGTGGAGAAGACAGAAGAGAAAGACGAAAGAGAAAGCAGCGAGACAGCGAGCAGGGAAACGACTAGGTCAAACAGAAGGCGGACAGATTCGACGTCTTCTGTTTTCCTTTGCCATGACAGACCAAACCAAGAGGAGAAAGCGTCATCGTCTCGGAGCGTGACCAGAATAGAACAACATTTATTGAGAGACGTGAGGAAAAAGTAATGTGATGCAAGCGTCCACAAAAGCCACAGACAAAAAAAGATACAGTATGTGTGATAATATTGGAGAACAACCACCAGGATACAAAGAAATATGCAGTCCGAAGAGTTGGGTCCTCGCTGAGCCCTTTAAATTTGTGAAGTCCGTGCACCTGGGCTTTAAGACCGGAGTGCAAAAAGGGGAGGTGCGGCGACGTTTGATACCGTAAGTACATGCTCCGTTTTACGGCTTTGAAGTACTCGAAAACTTGCTTTCTCTTGAATTCAACAGCTCTCGTGCAACAATTTCTCTCTAATAGCGCACCAGAAGACCTGGTGTGTGTGGGCGAGGGCGTGGAGCGTGCGAGCGTGCGGACGTGCGCGCAGGCGGAGTATAGACAGACTAGAAGGCGGCGCGTGTGTGTAGGACAGAGAGGGGATTGTGTTGCAGGATGACAGCATGGTAAGCACAAGTGTAAACGACGTAGAGTGATGAGTAGAGTGGTGGTGGTGGTGTGTGTAGAGAGAGAAGAGAGAGAGAAGAGAGAGAGAGAGAGAGGAGAAGAGAGAGAGAGAGAGAGAAGAGACAGACAGACAGACAGACAGACAGACAGACAGACAGAGAGCAGAGAGAACAGAGAGAGAGAGAGAGAGAAGGAGCAGAGAAGAGACGAGAGAGAGAGAGAGAGAGAGAGGAGAGAGAAGACAGCTAGAGAAGAGAGAGAGAGAGAAGAGCAAGGAGGTAGAGAGAGCACATTCCTCTGACATGTGCATGAAAGCAAGTGTATTTCTTCTTCTTCTTTTTGTTTTGTTTTTTGATCGTTTGTTGCAAGAGTAACTGCCCGTCGCTTCAAAATGGGTTTACCCTGAAATTCTGCACATTTTGTTTTATATTTATTTTTTATGATTCTTAATTATTATTTTTTAAGTGTTCTGTTTAATCGTTTGTGTGTTTTGATATGTGCGTTTCTAAGATTATTTTATTCCTCAGCTCTATTACAGAAGCAGCTTTCGGAAATCGTCTGCGTTTCCGTCTCGCAGTGAATTTGGCTGACACTCGAAGTCATGAACCTTATTTGCAATACGTCTTTGAATGTTGGTTTTCCCTGCCTTCGCTAAACTCAAGGGCTCACCGGTCGCCGAGTGAAATTTTGCTTGCTCAGCTGTTTTTCTGCATGTCCACGACTCATTTAAGAGTAACCTAAAACTAAAAAATAAAAATCCCACCACCACCCGCATTAAAATAAAATAAAAAAAAACAGAAAGACTGAAGCAGCACCTGACTCAAACTCCAATCGTCGGTTTAGGATACCCTTCCTCATTGGAAGTTTGGTGGAAGGATGCCGAAATCGAGGCTAGGTGTGTGCACGTTAAGTCCGTTCTTAACCGGGCGAATGTTTGTTCGCCGAACATACTTCGCACAGTTCGGCGAACTATGATTCGTTTCTTAATTGAACTTTTAGTTCGCCGAACATGGTTCGGACAGTTCGACGAACTTTACTTCGTTCTCAACTGGCTCGTAATGAGATACAAGCTTCGGCCCGAGCTTGCGGCAGACGCGCAGCAGACAGCATGATCGAAAATGTAGGCTAAAGTCAAGACAAGTCAATATACTTTAATCATCCCTCACAGGGTAATTCAACTAACTACTATCTCATTCTGGGTCCCCGAGACAAGGCTGCGCCTCCCACAAGTCAACAAATAAACAAATCCCCTTCGAAGCGAGTGAAGAACCTAGCGACACCGTCATCCATTTTTATTTTTATTTCTTCCTCATCCACAGGAGAGCTCTGCTCTCAGCCAGTCAGAGGCAATGATCGTCGAATAGGGCGAATGTTCCCAGAACGTGTTGAGCGAAGCTTTTTGGACCCCGAATATAGCTTCGTCGCAGTTCGACGAATACTCCCAACTAGGTTCGCGAAGAAAAGTTCGCCCAATTAAGAACCAGCTAGGGTCGCCGAATACTTCCAACTAGGTTCGTGAACAAACATTCACCCAAATATGAACGGGCTTTACCCGTAGTCACAGGGCTCTTCATTCAGTGGCTACCGTGATACTTCTTCCCTGGCCGGGTATCCCCTTTAACTGTGTGACAGATAGATGGGCACCCGTTTGGAAGATTGAGGTATTTGCATATACTCACTCACACACGTCCGGGACCGAAGCCTAGCGATCACGCGACGCGCTCTCTCAATTTTCACAAAGGCTGCTGACTAAAACGTGGGGAGTGAGGGAGTGGGTGGGGTGGGGCACGGAAGGAGAGTGGGGGTGGGGTGGGGGACGGAAGAGGGGGGAGGGGAGTGAACAAGGAGGGCTTTTGACACGCTCTTCTGAATTGACACGTGTATCGCAGTTAACCCCTTCACTGCCGTGATGTCACTTGAAAACGACACTAAAAGGGCGAAATTTGAAACCCTTAAGCCTGGCATGTGAAACGATTTTCATCAAAACGTATAGCATTGAAATTAGATGCGTTATAGGACCGGAAGATATGCTGTTTGCAGGCGCGTCCGTCCATCTTTCAGCCTGGACGTTTTACAGGCTGGGGGCAGTGAAGGAGTTAACCGAAATCCTTCTCGCCTGGTTCACAGACTACAAGTGATCTCATTCCCTGAAACGCTGGTCTAAAAGGCTACTAAAAAATGCGACGTTTAGCTAGGTGGGTTTCCCTTTGACGGCAGCACACGTCCAGCGCACTACATCCTGCACAAATGGACGAATGAAAACGGAGAAGGAGGCGTACTTTTTAACCCCTTTACTGCCATGATGTCACTTGATAACGACCACTAAAAGTGTGAAATTTGGCATCCTTTGTCATTTTTACTTTCTTTTCCGCACCTTTCCGTAAAAGGATTTTCATCAAAACGCCCAATATTGAAAGCAGAAGTGTTATAGTACCGGAACATAGACTGCTTGCAGGCGTGTGCGTGCACTTTTCAGCCCGGAACTTATACAGGTTGGATCCAAACACAAAAAAGGTTCAAACGAACGCTCGTTTATTTTAACACGGACACACAGTATGCAAATTTTCGGAGAAATCCCCTTTATCAAGCAACAAAACGACACTTAAACAACAGATAAACGGTCAAAAACGATGAAAAATGAAAGAAAAAGACTTACCTTGTCTTGGTATAATGTTTACAGCTTGTTCGGTGCTTAGAAGATTGTTGGCGTATATGTTGCTGTTTTTTTACAAGGTGGGGCAGTGAAGGGGTTAAGTCTGCCCCCCGCCCACCGCCCCCGCCCACCGCCCCCGCCCCCGCCCCCTCGCCCCCACACCGCCCCCTGTATTCTCCCAGTCCCGCAACACGGTGCAATGTGTGACAAGTTCAGATTGCATCATTAAACCTTTGCCCTTCAAACCGTTTGAAGGTCCTTTATCTCCCGCCCGTCGCCATACACTAAACAAATGTAAACGGAGAAAACCGTCGCCTTTTCCAGCTTGAGGGCAAAGCAATGAATAACACCAACTGCATTTCATTAATGCCACGCGGCGTCTTCACTTGCTGGTAAGGCGGGAGGGGCCCAAACTGAGCAATCTTAGTGCGTCAACGGCATTCAGTGTAAGAATTATGCTTAGAAATCTAACCGTGCTTAACATCAATTGGAAACGAGTTCTACAGGACGGCCTTGCTCGGAAACGGAGATCGCCGAATATCACACATCATGATTAGAACACTGTTTGAGTTTGATGTATGTTTCTTGGTTGGTAATGGTTTGGTATTTCAATTTCCCTATCGAGACGTGTAATGGGCTACGGGTTGGAAAACCCAGCGTGCTTTTTCTTCTTCTTTTTCTGTGGTCATAAACATAAACCCAAGGTGTTTTCCACTAATAAGATTAGAATTAGGATCTAAACGAGTTCTCGGTTTAAATACAAGTCAGCTTCAATTAAGCAACATTGTTATTCATCCCTATAAGTCTGCACAGTGTGTGTGTGTGTGTGTGTGTGTGTGTGTGTGTGTGTGTGTGTGTGTGTGTGTGTGTGTGTGTGTGTGTGTGTGTGTGTGTGTGTGTGTGTGTGTGTGTGTGTGTGTGTGTGTGGTGTGTGTGTGTGTGTGTGTGTGTGTGTGTGTGTGTGTGTGTGTGTGTGTGTGTGTGTGTGTGTGTGTGCATCTTGCACATAGTTATGCTTGAACCCTGCTGATGTCTACATTACGTGTTAGCTTTTGTTAAATTGCGGATAACATTGTCCATCTCGATGTACCTTATGTGTGGTATGTTTGTTCAGCGCTTTGAGCCGCGGAGTAGGCGCTTTACAAATTTCCATTATTTTTGTTAACTAGTCTCGCCATTTCTGAATCGGAGACACAAGTGTGGTCCGCCGTTGGGTCTAGTGACAAACTCCAAACTCCAAACTCTGCGCTGTTGTTCTGTGCTGTGGTTGGCTGCAACATCTCTTCATTTAGAAGACATCCGTTGCCTGCAGCCTTCCTTTTTCCCCATGATGATGATGATGATGATGATGATGATGTAGAGCTTCATGTCCTCGGATGTCGGCTGACATATTAGGGACAAACTGTGACCAATGCCTAAGCATGGTTCAATGTTGCTTTACGTCCATAGAAACCGTAAGGCTCATTAGGACGGAAATCTCAGGACGGCCACCTCGACTTTCACACAGCTCCTGAACTCTGATCCTCTTCCCCACTTTCACCCGTCCCTAATGCACCTTATGGTTTCAGTGGGCGTAGAGCACCATGGAAGGAGAAGAAGCCTGCAGCCTCAGAACTCAGGAGATGTGTGAAAGTTGAGGAGGATGTCCTGGGCTCCCCGTCCCTAATAGTCCTTATGGTCTCTGTGGACGTAACGCAACATGACAGAAGAAGTCAGAGCTCAGGAGCTGTGTGAAAGTCGAGGTGGATGTCCTGGGCTCCCTGTCCCTGATAGTCCTTACGGTTCTTGTGTTCGTAAAGCAACATTAGAAGAAGAAGAAGAAGCCTGCATCCTCAGAGCTCAGAAGATGTGTAAAAGTCGAGGTGGACGAGCTGGCCTCCCCGTCGCTAACAGTCCTTACGGTCTCTGTGGACGTAAAGCAACGGTGAACTTAAAATCACAGAGCTCAAGAGCTGTGTGAAAGTCGAGGTGGACGTCCTGGGTTCCCCCGTCCCTAATAGTCCTTGCGGTCTCTGTGGACGTAAAGCAACACTGAAGAATCCTGAAGCCTCACCGCAGCCAGACATTAGAGAGGGTTAGTACACGGGTGGTAGTGGTAATGGTAGTGGCTAGGGAACTGTTTTCAATTGTGACGTCAGCGATTTGTGTGCGGATCAGAGGTCACAGGTCAGAGGTTACGAGGATTGTTTACCACATGGCTCAAGTTTTCGTCTACTGCTGCGTTGTTACCACAGTGGATTCGTAGGGATAATTTCCACTTTGTTTTGCTATGTAAACATTAAACTTATACCAAAAATAAATTTATACAAAGATGTATTTATAATCTTTGCTTAGACTTTGTAGATTAGCATCGTATGCTTGCATGAGATTGTAATTTGGGCTGCTTTTGTTGATTTTATTGCTGTTTTAGCTTTACGATGCAACCCCATCGATTTCATCCGAAATCAAAATGGTGGACCGTAGTGTAACTGAAGTAACCAGCTGCACGAGTGCGTGTTTGTTGTCAGTTTTACGAGCATAACAACTACTTGACCAGTATGTCGCAAAAGACTAATTTATAAAGTTTGTCACTGGATGAACCTTCTCAAATCACTCTTCTGTGTGAAGGAGCAGGTGTTTAGGCAGCGATCTGCGCGACTTCGGCTACGTTACGCTTGAGGCACGCGCAGGCAGACGGTCGGGTTGCACCACTACCACCACCACTACCACTACCACCCGTGTATTAACCCTCTCTAGTGCTACGTGGCGTCGCTTTGATCTCGCGTTATGTGACATGGCTTTGATCTCGCATACGGACGGGAGCCAGTGCAAAAAATCATCACGCTTTGGCCTTCGGTGTTGCGTGGCATAAACTATAGGATCGGTTGATCGTGCGTGGGTGATTTCACGGGGGACTTCGGTTTATTGTCTCATCCAAAGAACCTTTGTAGAGTCTGCATAGAATTTGACTCGGAAAAAACTCTCGGGGCTGGCGCAAAGCCAAGCACATGACGGTCTGTGGTGACATGTTTTGTCACCTTTTTTAACTTGAATATCAGTTACATGATATACACCCACTCTCTCTCTCTCACCCGACTGCATTAATCAGTTGCTTATTCGTACTTATAATATCTGTTTGTGGTATAGTCGTGCTTATGTGTGTTTGTAGTATAGCAAGGACTGGCTGTTAGATAGGTCCAAATGGACCTAACGCTACTATCCTTGAGTATTAAAGTTTTCGAATTCGAGTTTGAGTTCTCTCTCTCTCTCTCCCTCCTCTCTCTCTCTTTGTGTGTGTGTGTGTGTGTGTGTGTGTGTGTGTGTGTGTGTGTGTGTGTGTGTGTGTGTGTGTGTGTGTGTCTCTCCTCTCTCTCTCTCTCTCTCTCTCTCTCTCTCTTCTCTCCTCTCTTCTCTCTCCTCTCTCTCTCGAGAGAGAGAGAGAGAGAGAGAGAGAGAGAGAGAGAGAAGAGAGAGAGACAGACAGACAGACAGACAGACAGACAGACAGACAGACAGACAGAGAGTGTAGTAATGACTAGTATAAAAGCAATAAAGAACAACGAAACAATGTACAGTAATTAAAATGTTCAGCACCAGTTACTGCAAGTCGTTGAACTAAAGTCTAAGCCACACGAAGCTTTGCAATCCCTGGTTGCGACAACCTGCGATCAGCCATGAGTTGGATTCACGGGTTGCACACCGCGTGATGATGACACACAGTGCTCGCCCCACACTCCGAGCATCGCTTTCCGGCACCTTCCTCCAAACTGCCAGATTTAGTTACGCCACTGAAGGGGCACTCTTTATCTCCGCGCAGCTGTCCAGCCACGCGGTCAGCGCCCTCCGAAAGGTTCGGGTACTAATATGACCGTAGAAGCAACCTAGTGCCAAAGCACGCACGTAAACATGAGACGCATCCACCCCGGGTAAAAACAGAGTTCTGTCTCGATTCAACCGATTGTGGCTTTATTTGTGCTGGTGTAAACTTTGTTGGCGGCTATAAATGACACGTCTTGTTTTATTTAGTTGTTTGTAACAAACTTACTACTGTTTGAGCACCAACGAAAAACTGCTCGTTAGCTGTCAGTTTTCTGGACCCTATGGCGTAACTAAATACGGCACTGGTTGAAGGAAGGATATCGTAAACCAGTGCTTGGAGTTTGTGCTCACCCCTCGTTTGGCGCTCGACTGACCGGATGTTTACGCCTGGTCATTCAAAAGGCAGTTGCTTCGACTCTTGCTTTGCCACGGACAGATGAAATGGTGTCCTGTGTGGGGACGGATTCACGCTCCGAGATCGAGGATAAACTGTTTTCTCCCTACTGCTGTCGCAATGAGTTTGGAATTTTCGGAACAAAGTCAAACGAAAGAACCAAAGACTCATTCGAATCGAAGAGTCCGCCATTTTGTTTGACCATCTTTCAGTCGACCTTTTCACCAGTTTGCGGTGACTGGTCTGCCGTATGCGCCATGTGCTTTCCACTCACGATTCCCCGGCCGATATAGAACTTGTAAAATTCTGTGACGTTCTTTCGGCTTGCTTTCGGCCCGCGGACGAAAAATCTGAGGACATGCCACACGCTGCGATTTCCACCGCACGACGAAATCGAATCAACGAAAGCATCGTGTGGCTTGGACTTAACGTTGTCTCGATGCAGGAGCCTGTACCGTAACGCTGTCTTGGTGTAGGAGCGCTGTACCGTAACGTTGTCTTGGTGTAGGAGCCTGTACCGTAACGCTGTCTCGGTGTAGGAGCGCTGTACCGTAACGTTGTCTTGGTGTAGGAGCGCTGTACCGTAACGTTGTCTTGGTGTAGGAGCCTGTACCGTAACGCTGTCTCGGTGTAGGAGCGCTGTACCGTAACGTTGTCTTGGTGTAGGAGTGCTGTACCGTAACGTTGTCTTGGTGCAGGAGTGCTGTACCGTAACGTCGTCTCGGCGCAGGAGCGTTGTAACGTAACGTTGTCTCGGCGCAGGAGCGCTGTAACGTAACGTTGTCTCGGCGCAGGAGCGTTGTAACGTAACGTTGTCTTGGCGCAGGAGCGCTGTGTCTTGGTGCAGGAGCGCGCGCTGTAACGTAACGTAATTGTCTCGGTGCAGGAGCGCTGTACGTTGACGGCACGAGCGGCGCGGCCAAGCTGGACGAACAGGTTGCCCCTGGACAGACCTACACCTACGAATGGCTGGTGTCTGACACTGCATCCCCCACACCCGACGACCCGGAATGTCTGACCTGGGTATACCACTCCCACGTCGACACCCCCAAAGACACCAACTCGGGACTCATCGGCTTTCTGCTCACCTGCAAAACTGGTGATTTTTTTTTTTATAGCTTTGCTGTGTGTGTGTGTGTGTGTGTGTGTGTGTGTGTGTGTGTGTGTGTGTGTGTGTGTGTGTGTGTGTGTGTGTGTGTTGTTGTTGTTTTTGTTAGCAGGGAACCTAGTACATTCATGTCAGATCCGGGATTCATAGGCATTCAGCTTACTCGCAGATTTGGTAATGTTTTAAAAAAGGCAGTTGACACAATGGAATTTACATTAGTTTGGCTCATGTAGACCTCGGATGTTGTTGTTGATATTGTTTTCTATCACGGAAACCTAGTGGTAATTGACATCATTTCGGCTAATGTAGACCTTTGGTAACGTTTAGAATCGAAGGAGAGAATCCAATGATACTATTTTCGATGACGACTTTAAATTTTGTTTGTTGTCTGATTATTTTCTATTCTCATAAAGCGACAGCACGTGTCTGTCTGTAATATTCCCAGTATACAAACCGGGTCCGATTCGCACCCGATCCGGACCGGCTTGGAAGCTTGCTTCCGGACCGGATCCGTTTGGCCAAAACCTGATACAGTCAGCCAGAACCAAATCGGATCCGGGCTGGTTTTGCATAGTATGAGTCTGTGTAAGAATGGAACCGAGTCTGAAAGCGGGAAACTGGTAGCAGGTCGGTTGAATTCTGCTAGAACCGGGCCCGATGACTGTTGCACATCGGCTTACTTCTGGCCAAAACCTGAGTCGGATCCGAGTCTGTTTTGCACACTATGTTCCGGGCCTTCTTTGGAAGACCGGAACCGAACTGGATGCGGGAAGTCGGATCCGGTCTATACGATCCGGCCTCTTCCTGGCTGCACGGTGGCCGTTATCGCCATAACTACCTGTAACCAAAACACTTCCGAACGGGATAGGGTATGTTTACGGGGATTAGCAGTCGCCGGTTTTGTTGCCTTGTAGGTGCCTTGCAAAGAATCCCCGAGAATTATCAAAGACAGCTGTCTATTCTTCTGGATGTGACGGATGAAAATGACAGCTGGTACATTGACCTCAACATCCAGAACGCCAACATCACGCTGTCGGATTCGCATGATGTGGACGAGCTTATGGAGGACGAAGACTTCAAGGTACTGTTGCCCTTCTGCTAGTTGCTGAATCACTGACAGTAATCTGTTTTAACGCTTCCTCTCCTCCCCCCAGCAAGAAAAGGTTCTTCTTTGAGAACATTTCTACTGAGCATTTTACTCCCAATGCGAATGCAATTCTGGTTCTTCTGCAAAACTAATATGCATAATTATTTGTAGGAAACTGCATTAACCTATTGTTTATTCGTGCTTATATATTATGTGTTGATAGTCTAGCAAGGACAGGCGATTACGTTAGCTCCAAATGGACTCAATATCAGATTCGAGATTCATAGGCATTCTGCTTACACACAGATCTGGTAATGTTTTGAAAAAGGCAAGTGACCCAACGGAATTTACATTACTTTGGCTTGAAATTGATATTAGACCTTGGACCTAATTAGACCTTATATTATGTGTTGGTAATACAGCCTGTCTTTGTTATACTGCCAACACATAATACAAGGTTTAATTAGGTCCAATACGACTATCAATGGGTATTAACTCTTCGAGTTCGATTTCAAGTTCCAGTGATAGTTACCGCACGCGATTCAGTTCTGAGTAAGTAAGTAAGTAAATAAACATGGTGCTTAACGTCCACAGAAACCGTAAGGCTTGTTAGGGACGGGGAGAAGGGGGGGGGGGGAGGGGGTATGGAGGTGGTGGGAGCGGGAGATTATATACCTATCGCTACACTGTCACCACCAGAATGACTATCCATGGGTATTAACTCTTCGAGTTTGATTTCAAGTTCCAGTGATAGTTACCGCACACGATTCAGTTCTGAGTAAGTAAGTAAGTAAACATGGTGCTTAACGTCCACAAATAATAAAGTAATTTTAAAGTGCAAAATCTTGTTCCTAGAGACTGTTCTAAGCGCAGACACACGCACACACACACACACACACACACACACACACACACACACACACACACACACACACACACACACACACACACACACACACACACACACATACACAGAAGCACCCGCACACACACAAGCACTTTGACCATACAAAGCTAAAAACTATACACAGCTCAAAAAAC
>JABMCL010002055.1:1372500-1407500 GCA_018857735.1 Alviniconcha marisindica | reverse complement strand
ATATCGGCTCGTCTAATTTACTTCAAATTTCGTACAATCGCCATCGTGTATGATCATAAGACAATATTACATACACAACACTTGAACTGACAATAATATTATATATTCAAGGGACTTGGCTAAAATGTGAATGCATATATATTTTTTTTGGACAGGTTGTTGGCTATGGTTGCGATAGGGGGATTGGGGGGTGGGGGTGGAATTCATCAGAAGCTTTCGAACTTCACACAATAATAATCTCACACAGGTTTCGCCTATTTTTACCAGTTTTTCACTTGGCCCATTTATATGGTTATGGGAAGTTACTATGGAAATTTGCATTTTCCGGTTTTGAATAGAAGTGGACTCAGGACTCGCTGTTCTCGTCATCATTGCAGTCGAGGCCGCTGGCAGCAGCAAAAAGCCAGAAAATATAACGAACGGAAACCCAAACAACCTGCATCTATCGATGCAAATGCGACCGTATTGGTCTGTTTCCTGAACGTTTTCTTAGGCATGATATAACCCTATGTGGTTAAATGGGCTGAAAGCACCAACTAACAACAACATCAACGTTTTCTAAACCCCACCCCGCCAGCGCGTCGGAAAAGTACTTCAAGAAGGACTCGACACACGTGGGCGGCGTGTACACCAAGGCGTTGTTCCGGGAGTACGAGGACGTCACCTTCACCAAGCAGAAGACGCGAGGAGTGGAGGAGGAGCACCTGGGCTTCCTGGGTCCTGTGCTACGTGTGGAGGTGGGCGACGCCTTGGCCCTGACGCTGAAGAACAACGCCAACATGCCCTTCTCCATCCACCCGCACGGGGCCAGCTTCATCAAGATGTGGGAAGGGGCGCTGTACAACGACAGCACGGGCGACAATGGTGAGTAACGATTGTGTTCGAGAGTGAGCCCAGGAGACGGATCCTTCAGGTTCATCTTCTTCTTCTTCTTCCGTCTTCTTCTTCTTCTTCTGTAGAGTGACCACGATCACCCGGTTGATTACCTTATGATTAGCTTAGTCCTAGCTCTATCAAAACACACGAAAGGTTAAAAAGAACGCTACTTTAATATGACACAGCGCAACGTGCGAATTTTCGGGGGAAGCCCCATTGTCAATGTAATGGTTGACTGGCATAAAACACCAAGTTACTTACTTACCCTTTGTCAAGCGACAGAACAACACTTAAACAACAGTTAAAACGGGGAAAAAATGAGATGTAGGCTACTTATCTGCTTGTGGCTGTTTTGTGTCTGGTTGTATCAAAGAATGTAAGAACTCTTCGCGAGTAAACCGACTCACTGGAATGTTGTTATTTCATAACTCCATGCTATTAATCTCTTTGATGCCGAATTGTTGTATTACTGGTGACCCAATGGCTTTCACCTAGATTCGTGATAAAATAATTATATAGCTAACAGGTGCTGGTTTTATATATATATTTTTAGAGCTGAAACTTGTTAACATTTCTTTAAAAAAAAACAAAAAAACTTGCCACTTTCACCACACAATGAAATTTCACTGCGCACAGAACACGACGACGACTTCGTGCGACCGGGCCAAGTGAGCACTACTTACTGGTTCATACCTGACGTCATGGGGCCCGGGCCTCTGGATCCGCCCTGCATCGCTCGCATATACACGTCATCGTCACGTGACCACGTGCGAGATACTTACACTGGATTGGTTGGACCCATTTTGATTTGTCGCAAAGGAGCTATGAATGAGCATCTCAGGCAGGTACGGTTTGCTTTGTCGTGGACTGCCCCCAAATCAATATCTATTTGTTAAAATATAATGTTTGTGTAAGCGCGCGCGCGCGCACACACACACACACACACACACACACACACACACACACACACACACACACACACACACACATTGTAAATTTATATATATCTATATATCTATATATATATATATATATATATATAGAGAGAGAGAGAGAGAGAGAGAGAGAGAGAGAGAGAGAGAGAGAGAGAGAGAGAGAGAGAGAAGTAAAGACCCAAACAAACAAGCAAACTCCAACCTCCCCGAACAGAAGCAAGAATTAGGTATTTAGGATCTTTCTTTACTTATGATTAGAGGCTTTCTTTGTCCTTTGATGACTGGGTGACTGTGTCCACCAACAGCAGTAGCATAATATAACAGCGTAACCATAAGCATTACGCATGGCTGTAGCCCCTTTATTTCCATGGTTACTGCATTTCTTCGTCCGTCATGACTGGGTGACTGTGTCCACCAACAGCAGTAGCATAATATAACAGCGTAACCATAAGCATTACACATGGCTGTAGCCCCTTTATTTCCATGGTTACTGCATTTCTTCGTCCGTCATGACTGGGTGACTGTGTCCACCAACAGCAGTAGCATAATATAACAGCATAACCATTAGCATTATACATGGCTTTAGCCCCTTTGTTTCCATGGTTACAGCATTTCTTCGTCCGTCATGACTGGGTGACTGTGTCCACCAACAGCAGTAGCATAATATAACAGCTTAACCATTAGCATTACACATGGCTGTAGCCCCTTTGTTTCCATGGTTACTGCATTTCTTTGTCCGTCATGACTGGGTGACTGTGTCCATCAACAGCAGTAGCGTAATATAACAGCGTAACCATTAGCATTACACATGGCTGTAGCCCCTTTG
Source organism: Alviniconcha marisindica (assembly GCA_018857735.1). Taxonomy (NCBI): domain Eukaryota; kingdom Metazoa; phylum Mollusca; class Gastropoda; family Provannidae; genus Alviniconcha; species Alviniconcha marisindica. The sequence continues at coordinate 1,404,863 of JABMCL010002055.1, read as the reverse complement.
TTTCCATGGTTACTGCATTTCTTCGTCCGTCATCATGGGGTGAGTGTGTCCATGACCAGCAGCAGCATAATATAACAGCGTAACCGTTTAAGCATTACACGTGGCTACAACCCCTTTGTTTCCATGGTTACAGCGTCAGGTGGACCGCGAGTTCTTCCTACTAATGTCAGTGACAGACGAGAACCTGTCGTGGTACAGGGACTTCAACTTCCGGCATGTACACGTCGACGTGGACTCCGAGGAGTTCAAGGAATCCAACCTAATGCATGGCAAGTCGTTTTTTGTTTGTTTTACAAACGTTCACCAGAGTGGAGATTTCGAACAGCTTAATTAATACACAGCGAACTGGTCCACAACAGTGCTGTTCAAACGCCCATAAAGAGTTGTTACTATCCATAAATGTTTAAGCATTTGTCTCGGTCTCCATAGGTCTGCGTAGTGTTCAAGGAATCCAACCTATGCTATGTATGTGTTCAACGATACGCATAGCGGGCGTTCTTTAAAATTTAGAAGTTTTTTCTTTTATTGATTGGTGTCCACAGTGTTAGCAGGGATCCCTATAGACTACCGTTCTAACACGAGAATATACATACCTTCGTAACATAATAATAATAACACCTAGCACAAACATAAGCACTACAAACATTAAAATTGCTACCTACACAGAAAGGTTCAAACGAACTCTTATTTATTTTAACACGGACACACAGTATGCAAATTTTCGGGGAAATCCCCTTTATCAAGCCACAAAACGACACTTAAACAACAGATAAACGTGTGTCCTGTGTTGTAAATATTAGCTGTGTGTCCCGGATCAGATCCATATTTAACAACTGTGTGTCCGTGTTAAAATAATAAGCGTTCGTTTGAACCTTTTTGTGTTTGGATCTTGTTTTAAACGCTAGCAGTCATTCTGTTTCAGATTTCATTTTACTGCTACCTACAAACAAATCTTTCCCAGTCATGAATACTTCTGCTCTAATACTTACAACGCGGGAAAACGTTTGAGGAATATGTGGCCAGAAGCGGGCCGGGTGATTCTTGCACATTGGCTTTCTTCCGGACCGGATCCGTTCGGTCAAAACCTGGTACAATCAGCCAGAACTAAATCGGATCCGGGCTGGTTTGGCACAATATTATCCGGGGCATCTGTGGAAGAACGGAACCGAGTCTAAAAGTGGGAAACTGGTAGCGGGCCGGTTGCGTCCTGCCAGAAACCGGGCCAGATGATTCCTGCACACCAGCTTGCTTTCAGACCAGATGCGTTTGGGCAAACCCTGACCAGGCCATCCAGATCGGATCCGGGTCGGTTTTGCACAATATGTTCCATGCCTTTTTTTGGAAAAACGGGGCTGAAACGGAAGCGGGAAGTCGAATCCGGCATATACGATCCGGCCCGTTTCTGGCTGCACGCTGGCCGTAATGGACATAACTGGCCGTAACCAAAACGCTTCCGGATCGGTTCCGGCATGTTTACTGGGGTGTATTTCTCGCCCCACGCACACACACGCGCACGCACGCACGCTCTCTCTTACACACTCTCTCTCCTCTCTTTCTCTCCTCTCTCACTCTCTTACTCCACTCTCTTTCTCTCTCTGATATACATACATACACGCCTGCGCACACACGCCCGCACAAATGCATGCACACACACACACACACGCACGCACGCACACACACACACACACACACACACACACACACACACACACACGCATGTATGCACACGCACACACACACGCACGCATTCACACACACACACACACACACACACACACACACACACACACACACACACACACACACACACACACACACACACACACACACACACACACACGCGTCGTATTACACATTGCCCTGTTAAACATGTGCCCGCCAATGCAGGCATCAATGGCTACCTGTACGGGAACCTGCCCGGGCTGAATATGTGTCTGGGCGATCGCGTGGCGTGGCACGTGTTCAGCGTGGGATCGGAGAAGGACATCCACACTGTCTACTTCCATGGCCAACCCCTGACCTTAATGGACACACACCGCAGCTCCAGCTTCGTCCTTCCGGGCTATTTTAGAACACTGCTCATGAAGGCCCAGAACCCAGGTAGTGGCGACTCAGTGTGTGGGTGTGTGGTTGGTGTGTTTTGTTGTTGTGTAGTGGTGGTGTGTGCGTGGATTTGGTGTGTGTGTGTGTGTGTGTGTGTGCTTGTGTGTGTGTGCGCGTGTGTGTGTGTGTTCGTGTCCGCGTGCGTGTGTGTGTGTGTGTGTGTGTGTGTGTGCGCGCGCGCGCGCGTGTGCGTGCATACTATGTGTGTCTGTGCGCATACCATCTACGTACGTGTAAGTGTGCGTGCGCGTGTGCTGTATTAGTACTGTCATTATGTAACTGCATATTTGTTTATGGTCATGCATGAGCGTGCAGTCTGTGAGCATAACACAACAGTGTTGCATTAAGCGAGGCGTTAGAACAGACCATGCGGATTTGCCCCACACCAATACCACTAGACTAACGGTCTGACGGTGGTGGGTTCAATGCACCAGGTCAATGGGCCGTGGTGTGCCGGACCAACAACCACTTCACAGCAGGAGAAAAGGCGCTCTTCAGCGTCAAACAGTGCGGACTGAAACAGGACTACAGCGTGCAGTTCGTCCAGAAACCCGCCAACAGAACCTTTTACATACAGGCGGAGGAAGAGCTCTGGAACTACGCTCCAGGAGGGATGGATCAGATCAGCGGCCACAATCTTTCCGATAAGGACCAGTAAGCGCTATGTTTATTTGTCTCGGTGCGCTGCGGACACGCATTTTTCATGCGTGGAAGTGGGTTTTTTGTTTGTTTGTTTGTTAAAAAAAAAAGATCGTACATATTTTATATGCGTTTTAAATTATTTCTCGTCTAATTCTCCTATATTTCATTCGCCAATGGCCACACCACGTTGAAAGCATCGGTTCTCGTCCGATCTTACATTCATTCGTAACATTAAGCAGGGTGTTAGTTATGGCTGGTTCGTCTTGAGGTGACCTTGCGTGGTTAGAAGGGCGTTTAAATCCTGCTGCTTACTTACGAACGAGATGGATTGGGCAGCTTCTGAAACACACACACACACACACACACACACACACACACACACACACACACACACACACACACACACCACTCACAGACAGCAGACAGACAGACAGACAACACACACACACAACACACACACACACACACACACACACACAACACACACACGCACACACACACACACACACACACACACACACACACACACACACACACAACACACACACACACACACACACACACACACACACACACACACACACACACACACACACACACACACACACACACACACACACCACTCAAACATAGACAGACAGACAAACAGACAGACAGAAGAATCAGTTTGTTCGTATGTTGGCTTATCCAGCCTATCTGCCCATCCAGTTCACCCACTTACCCATTCACCCCCAGATCAAATTCTTCTCTGTGCTTACCCGTTTTTCTCTACAGCTTTCACTCTCTCCTTTTTTCTCCCAGAGACGGCTACACCTTCACGAGGTCGGACGGGCCATATCTGGGCACAGTTTACAAGAAGGTCCGCTATCACCAGTACACAGATGGGAGCTTTACCACTAAAATCACACGAAGCCAGCAAGACAAGTATCTTGGTATTCTGGGACCAGTCATCGCGGCGGAAGTTTACGACAACATCAGGGTCATGTTCAGAAACAATGCGTCCAGACCGTATTCTATTCATGCTCAGGTAAATGGCTTATTCTTATTGGTACACAGATGGGAGCTTTACCCCTGAAATCCCACAAAGCGAGCAAAACAAGTATCTTGGTATTCTGGGACCAGTCATCGCGGCGGAAGTTTACGACTCCATCAGGGTCATGTTCAGAAACAGTGCGTGCAGACCGTATTCTATTCATGCTCGGGTAAATGGCTTATGAACTCAGAACACCCGTTGTATCGAACTGGTCGAGTCATACGTCTAACGGGTCCACATTTGGTTACCATCACTTTGAAAGGGCGAGGTAGGAGGCTATGGTCGGTGACTACCTTGAAGGAACCAGGTCGTCAACCTCGTCGACGACTGCCATAGCACGACCAACACGACTGACTGGGCCTTACAAATCCACATACCCCCCCCCCCCCCCCGATCTGCCTCTCCTCCAGAAAAGGCCGAAGAGAAAAACCCAAAAGAGCTGTGCGTCTCATGAGTCAAAGTGTGCATAAACAAGAACCGAAAAATAGGTACGGAAACTGTTTTTGTAATGAGATGGACAGCTCAGAGTCGGATCGAAAAGCCAGGCGCAATAATGACACGGGTTCGATTCACACACACACACACACACACACACACACACACACACACACACACACACACACACACACACACACACACACACACACACACACACACACACACACACACACACACACACACACACACACACACACACACACACACACACACCACACCACAACACTCTCAAAGCCAGCGACGAGTCGTGCAACCGAAACTACTACTACTGTCCAATTCCTGAGACAGGATAGTTTCATGCCTCGAGTAAAATGGGGAAAATCACATGCCGGGGTCATCTCAGTTTCCCGTGTGATTCGATCGCAACAATGTTTTTTTCCCCTTCCCCCTCCAGGGTTTATTCTACGACAAGTCCTCGGAAGGTGTCCCCTACGGGTCCCACGACGGCGCAGTTCGACCAGGGGAGACGAAATGGTACGAGTGGTCTGTCCCTGTGGACTTTGCACCAGCTGAGGGGGACCCTGAGTGTATCAACAAAGCCTACTACTCGGCCGTCGACCCCGTCAAAGACACCAACTCAGGACTCATAGGTAAAGGGCCCTCCCAAGCTCCAAGCAGTGGTTTACGACATCCTGCCTCCAACCACTGCCGTAATTGAAGATCCAAACACAGAAAAAGGTTCAAAGGAACGCTGTTTATTAGGACAAAACTTATTAAGTTCAATTGTAAAGCGCTTTGAATTTCTGAAAGCGCTCTATAAGTTCCCTATTATTATTAAAACACAACATGTAAATTTTCGGGGTAATCCCCTTTATGAAGCTACAAAACGACACGTAGAAACAACAGTTGACTGTGAAAAAAACATGAAAAATGAGATGGAGAGACACGAAAACAACATAGCTCAACCCAAACCAGACAAGTGGCCTAGCTCTCCATCTCATTTTTCATCGTTTTTCCACAGTTTAGCTTGTTTAAGTATCGTTTTGTGGCTTGATAAAGGGGTTACCGCGAAAATTCGCATGTTGTGTTTTGTCCTAATAAACAGCGTTCCTTTGAACTTTTCACGTGTTTGGATCTTGTTTTAGAACGCTAGCAGCCATTCTTGTTTCAGATTTTTTTTACTGCCATAATTCATTACGCCATAGGTCTCGAAACCCCGTCAGCTAACGGACAGCTCTTCGTTGGTGTTCAAACGGCAGTAAGTTTGTAACAAACAACTCTGATTATATCAGGCGTTTATTTTATAACTGCCCACAAATAAAACCAAAACCGTTCGAATCGAAACGGAGCTCCTTTTTCTTTAGTTTACCCGGGGCGGACGCGCCTCACGTTTAGGTGCGTGCTTTGACGCTATGTCGTTTCCAGTCATAATTATCAGTACCCAAACTTTTTCTGGCGGCGCTGACAGCGTCGGTGGACAGCTGCGCGGAGATAAAGAGTGCCCCTTCAGTGGCGTAACCAAGTCTGGCAGAGTTTGGAGGTAGGTGCCGGAAAGCGATGCTCGGAGTCAGACTCCAAGCACTGGTTTACGACATCCTTCCTCCAGCCACTGCCATTGTTGATTACATCACAGGTCTCGAAAAACTGCCAGCTAACGAACAGTTTTTCGATGATGCTCAAACGGCAGTAAGTTGGTAACAGACAGCTCAAATTATACCAGACGTTTCTTTTATAACTGACCACTTTGCTTAGCCAGCACAAATAAAACCGAAATCGTCTGAATCGAGATGGAACTCCTTTTTCTTTTGTTTACCCGGGGCGGATGCGTCTCATGTTTACGTGGGTGCTTGGGCGCTAGGTTGCTTCCACAGTCTTATCAGTACCCAAACCTTTCTGAGGGCGCTGACCGCGTTGGTGAACAGCTGCACGGAGATAAAGAGTGCCCTTCAGTGGTGTAACCAGTTCTGGCAGAGTTTGGAGGAAGGTGCCCGAAAGCGATGCTCGGAGTGTGGGGCCCTCTTCCACGGACACCAGCTGATGCACACTCCGAGCATCGCTTTCCGGCACCTTCCTCCAAACTCCGCCAGATTTAGTTACGCCACTGAAGGGGCACTCTTTATCTCCGCCCAGCTGTCCACCGACGCGGTCAGCGCCCTCCGAAACGTTCGGGTACTGATAAGACTGTGGAAGCAACCTAGCGCCCAAGTACGCACGTAAACATGAGGCGCATCCACCCCGGGTGAAAAAAAGAGTTCCATCTCGATTCAAACGATTTTGTTTTATTTGAGCTGGCGTAAGCAACATGATCAGTTATAAAACAAACGTCTGATATAATCTGAGTTGTTTGTAACAAACTTACTACTATTTCAGCACCAACAAAAAACTGCTCGTTAGCTGACAGTTTTCTGGACCCTATGGCGTAACTAAATACGGAAGTGGTTGAAAGAAGGCTGTCGTAAACCAGTGCTTGGAGTTTGCAGCTGATGTTGGATCTTTTTTTGATATTCTTTCTAAGCCTCGCTTTCCGGCACCCTTCCTCCAAACTGTGCTGTAATTACTTACTCCTGTCCCCCAGAATCGGCCCTGTAAGTCTCACTGAAGACCTTAATTGTACAGTCTTTGGTCTGGCACTGCCAGCGCCCTCATTAAAATGTGCAACAAGTTTGATGCAGTACTTTTCATTACGCATATACAGGATAAAACCAGTCAAAAATGGTAAAAATGCGGAGAGCGAGCGAGCGAGCGAGCAAGAGAGAGAGAGAGAGAGAGAGAGAACTCTCAGAACTCAGAATGTTTTATTGTAGAAAGCCACTTGACCCATTACAAATGGTATGATTATAAACTTGCACATATCACCTATACAAAACAGTTAACAAAAAACACTAAACAAACAGACAAGACAAAAAGAAACAGAAAAAAGAAACAGACGCGAACAAAAAACAAAAACAAAACAACAACAACAAAACAAAACCAGCAAACACCCCACCCCCACCCCCGAGAGAGAGAGAGAGAGAGAGAGAGAGAGAGAGAGAGAGAGAGAGAGAGAGAGAGAGTTACTTTGTAACGTAGTTTCCATTTTGAACAAATTATCACATTTACTTTTCTGTCCTCTCTGTTGGTTTTGCCGTACTCAGAGTTTTATAGCGTAGCCATTGTATACTGAAGTCGAAGCTCTCCCCCAGTAGGCATGATGCATAGCTTTCAATGCTGTACGTGGATTTTTAAAATAGCTTGAAATACAGTCAACACAGGCATAGAACCCTGCAATATACATAACGTAACAAGATCCAAACACATAAAACGGTTAAAAAGAACGCTAATAGTGACACAACACACAACATTTTCGGGGTAAGCCCCTTCTTCAAGCTACAGAACAACACTTAAAAACAGTTAAATGGCGAAAAATGAGATGTAGGATGCTTATCTGTTTTTGTTTGAGCTGATTTTGTTATGTTGTTTTGGCGTCCAGCTTTTGGAAGACTGTTACAACGTTAGTGTAACACAACAGTTTTCCTAACATTTAGCAGGAATAAGACGGGGTTTTTTTGTGTTTTTTTTTTGCAGGTCCACTGGTGTTGTGCAAGCCAGGTGCGTTGACGGAGTCGGGCAGCCGGCGGAACACGGACAGGTCGTTCGTCGTGCTGTTCGAGGTGATGGACGAGAGTCAGAGCTGGTACCTGGAAGACAACATCCGAATGTTCGGCAACAGCGCGTCCAAAGACGCCGAGGATTTTGGAGAGAGCAATCTGATGCATTGTGAGTTGTAACTGGGGGATACTGGAGAGAGAGAGGGAGAGAGGGGGAGAGAGAGAGAAGACAGACAGACAGAGAGAGAGAGAGAGAGAGAGAGAGAGAGAGAGACAGACAGACAGACAGACTGACTGACAGACAGACTGTCTGACAGAGAGACATACAGACAGACAGACAGAGAAAGAGGGAGAGACAAAGACAGAAAGAGAGACAGAGACAGACAGACAGAGACGGAGAACTCGAACTCTAACACGAAAACCTTTAGTAAACATGGTGCTCAAGGAAAAGTCTTATAGGAGGAAACTAGGACCAAGGTGTACTAACGGAAGGTTGAGAGAGAGAGAGAGAGAGAGAGAGAGAGAGAGAGAGAGAGAGAGAGAGAGAGAGAGAGAGAGAGAGAGAGAGAGAGTGGCGGGCGGAGGGGTGGTGGTGGTGGTGGTGGTGGTGGTGAGGGAGGGAACAAACCAGATGGCAATGTGCGCCTCAAGGTGCGTACGTGCTTGTGCGTTTTAAATGTTTGATGCATTTTTTAAATGAGGTAAAGTAGAGACACCGACACATTTAACTGAACAGGCCAACAGTCCCTTTCAGTGGGGGAACAGGTAACTCACAGGGGGTCGAATGTATTATATCCGATCAATAGTATTATCATGACGGTTTGCTATGCTATTTGTGTGATAGTACTGGTCTGAGTAGAGATGTTCGAGTGTGGGTATTTTGTCTGTTTGGGTTGAATTTGACGAGTTGTACTTTTCTTATTTGTTGTAAATGCTTGACCTGTGAGTGCATGTGTTGATGCGTGTAACTGGTAGGGTTGACTGTTTCGGATGTGTGTGTGTGCCCTCCAACTCTAAGAGAAAGTACTCTGTGTTTTATGGGTACTTAATGTTCATGTATTATACTGTGTGTTATTTTACTGGTATCTTTTATGCAGTCGTCAGGCAAATTTCTATGTTATTAATAGACAATAAAAATTCTGTATTCTTATCTTCAGCTGAATCTGCCGTTGGCAGGCAAGCACAGAGAGAGAGAGAGAGAGAAGAGAGAGAGAGAGAGAGAGAGAGGGTCTATTTCCCCGTTTGTTTATTTTGCCCGCAGCTATCAACGGCTACGTCTACGGCAACGGCCCGGCTATGGAGATGCCCCTGTACAGCACAGTAGACTGGCACCTCATGTCTCTAGGCAACGAGGTCGACATCCACTCCGTGCACTTCCACGGCAACGACGTCATCATGTTCCAAAACGGTCACCACACCAGGGACGTGACCCAGCTCTTCCCCGGCGTCTTCGAGACTGTCCGGATGAACGCCACCATGCCTGGTCAGTGGCTCCTGCACTGTCACGTGCACGACCACCTCGTGGCCGGCATGGAGACCACCTACATTGTCCAGGAGCAGGAAGTGTCCACTCGTTCAGCAGAAGCGGATGACGTAGATCCCTGGGGTGACAGTCACGCTCGAATTAACTGAATGGAAGCCCTTTGCCACTCCATGTTTTCTTTGTTTCACTCGTCTTTGTTTGTCTTTGTCTTTGCTTTATTGTTGACCGAGGTTATGTGAGAGACTGAGTCGGCGGGTGGTTTGAGGGCGACTACTACCAGGTTTGAAATAACTTTTTGGGAAAGCCAATAATCATGGTGGTATAGAGGTCGCGTTTGTGTTGGTAATGAGTGTATCATTGTGTTTTGTGCCTGTTCAAAAATCAAGGTAGTTTGATCAAAGCATGCGGGAAACACACACACACACACACACACACACACACACACACACACACACACACACACACACACACACACACACACACACACACACCACACACACACACACACACACACACACACACACACACACACACACACACACACGTACACTACCTCTCCCTCTTTTTCTCACATACACACATCCCATTATTCTCTCTCTCTCTCTCTCACTCTCTCTCTCTCTCTCTCTCTCTCTCTCACACCACACACACACACACACACACACACACACACACACACACAACACACACCAAAACACACAACACACACACACACAACACACAACACACACACACACACACACACACACACACACACACACACACACATACACAATTACCTCTCCTTCTTTTTCTCACATACACACATCCCATTATTCTCTCCTCTCTCTCTCTCTCTCTCTCTCTCTCCCTCACCCCCACACACACACACAACACACACACACACACACACACACGCGCAACAACACACCTCTCTCTCTTTTTCTCACATACACACATCCCATTATAATCTCTCTCTCGCTCTCGCTCTCGTCCCCCCCCCCCCCTCCCCCTCTGTCTCAAAACACCACACACACACACACACACACACACACACACACACACACACACACATTTGCATGCACACGCAGAATCAAAGACCTAGATTAGGGAAAATGTATGTAGCTATAATATCAAAGGTACTCGTCCCACATGGGCGAGGGATACATGTCAAAAGACTTTTGGTTTAACGCGACACGCTTGTATAGTTTATCTATCCATTCTTTCTTCTGCACCGGCAGTGGACGAAAAAATTAAGGTCCCCTATGTTGAGAACATACTGGTGCTAATAACGAGGACTGAGTGTGAAAAGACCCAAAGTCTAATCCACTACATTTTTTTTAAATAAAGGTTTATTCATCTATTGGATTCACGCTCTCGGATCTCTCGCACAGACTGTAACCAGGAGACAGAGTCAAGGCGGATTCCCCCCCCCCCCCCCCCCCCCCCCCCCCCCCCATTAAGATGGGCAGCGGTGTAATTCATTTTAACGTTTCGTTAATTTAGGGGGCCAAAGTCACAACTAGACAGAGTCAGTAAATAACAGCTCTTGACTCAAAGCGAGACCCTAGCACAAAACGAGTAGGCACGGCAGGTGTTTTCAAGGGCAATGTCGGCCAGGCACTGGCTTCGCGCGTACGTGTGTGTGTGTGTGTGTGTGTGTGTGTGTGTGTGTGTGTGTGTGTGTGTTGTGTGTGTGTGTCGTGTGTTGTGTGTGTGTGTGTGTACGTGTGTGTGTGTGTGTTTGTGTGTGTGTGTGTGCGCGTGTGTGTGCGTGCGTGTGTGCGTGTGCGTGCGTGCGCGCGTGCGCGCGCGCGCGCGCGCGTGTGTGTGTGTATGTGTGTGTGTGTGCGTGCGTATGCGTGTTGTTGTCGCGCGTGTGTGTTGTGTGTGTGTGTGTGTGTGTGTGTGTGTGTGTGTGTGTGTGAGAGAGAGAGAGACAGACAGACAGACAGACAGAGAAAACTTTATTTTACAAGGATTGTAGTTTAGGTTCAGTCAAAAACCTGTCTAACAACTAGTCCTTGCTAAGCTACTGATGAGTAGATATCAAATTTCAGGCATTATTTATATACATATAGTCATGAATCAGTGAGTGAAACATTATACATGAGAATTTCCACACAAACATAGCGTGTTCACAGCGCCAGATGAACACATGCCATACATCACTCAGTTACATATTATGAGCATACACCCAGCAAATAAAGCAGCAGAACATCTGATCAGTTCATAATTAGAGAGAGAGAGAGAGAGAGGCTGACTCCTGTTCTGCGTATACGCAACCTGCCTGTTTTTAGCCCGACGTAGCAATTTGGGTATCCTCAAATTAATTTTCCTGAGTTTTGTCAGTTTCATCCAGCCATCGATAATTTCTCTTTTTATCTTCGGTTAGAAATCATCTGCATCACAATTTTCATCTGAACCAACTCAGAAACTCATTCCAGGGCATGGACAAGCGTTGTAAATGGATCGTCTGTCGCGCCACCAGTCATGCTTCGGAATTCCACAACCTTCAATGCGCATGACCCAAATAAAAAAATAAAACCAAATGGAAGCAGGTAAAACACGGGAGATTACTCTATCGACACAGAAATGAATGCCGTTTCTACTAGTGGTAGTTTTTTCCCTTGAACAGCTTTCCGCAAAAACGCGATGGACTCCGACGAACTGAGCGGGTGCACACATTGTAAACATGGTGCTTAAAGTCCACAGAAACCACCAGGCTTATCAGGAGAAGGGGGGAAGGGGGTATGGAGGTGGGGGAAGAAGGAGATGGGAGACATTATATACCTATCGCTACACTGTCACCACCAGAATGATTCCTGCAGTAAGATGGGTAGCGATGAGAGCCATTTTAATGTTTCAGTAGGAAGTGATGGACAAAGTTACAAGACAGTGTCCACAAACCACAACCTTTTTGAAGAGAAAGGACAGCCGAAGCGGTATCGAACCGAGGTCCTTCCGCTTACCAGCCTAACGCCTTACCGCTAGGCCAAGAAAGTAAGTAGAACGCCTGATTCTGTGAGTGAGTGAATATGTGGAGATGTGTGTGTGTACTGGATCACTTTCTGATAGTCATGAGATGCCATGTGCAAGTAATTACCGCAGACATGTTTATAACCTAACCTGCTAGCGTTCTCAGTTGTGTGGCCACAGAATCGCTCGACGACATTTGATCTCTTCACGCACCCGAGACGTTACAATAATATGGTCACAAAGCGCGAACCTCTAACAAAAATACAGCTCGGCACGCTGCACAGAATTAAAATCTAAACTACGCCCACGTTGAGGCACGCTTCAGAACTCAGGAGCCGTGTCAAAGTCGAGGTGGCCGTCCTGCCCCCCCCCCCCCCCCCCCCACGTCCCTAATAAGCCTACGGTTTCTGTGGACGTAAAGCAACACCTTAACAACGAGACACACTTCAGGAGCTGTGTGAAAGTCGAGGTGGCCGTCCTGCCCCCCCCCCCCCCCCCCGCCCCCCCCTCCACCTCCCCCCCCCCCCCCCCGCCCCGTCCCTAATAAGCCTACGGTTTCTGTAGACGTAAAGCAACACTTCAACAACGAGACGCTCTTCAGAACCCAGGAGCTGTGTGAAAGTCGAGGTGGCCGTCCTGGATGCCAAAGCACCAGGAAAGAGGACAAGACACACCAAGCAGCACCTGTGTGTGTACGAGGTAAGTATGGGAAGCCACGGGACTCCTGGGGGCAGGGTGAAGGGGGCGGGAGGGGCGTGGGGGTGGGGGCCGGGAGGTGGAGGGGGATGACAAACTCTAAGCACTGGTTTACGACATCCTTCCTTTGGAGGAAGGTGCCGGAAAGCGATGCTCGGAGTGTGGGGGGATGAATGAGGTGGGGTTCGTGAATGTTAACCGGCGGAGACACTTTATAATAATGCAACCGAGTGTATTGCATACATGTTTCGGGCCATGACCCTTTAATCATTTCTTTCCGGTCCTTTTCCTTTTTGATTGGGTGCGAGTTTTATGGCCCCAATTATCTAAGGTGTTAAAACCTGTGCACTGGGCCCGCAGCGTCCCTTTCCCCCCAGTGTCCCTGCAAAGGCAGGTTGTTTGTTTGCTGTTGCGGCCGGTGTTTATGTGTTCATCTCAGGGGAGAGCCTGTAAGTAGTTATTTTTCTATGGCTTGTTATTCTATTGTTTCTTGGTTTAAACATTTTTTTTTTATATTCATTCATCGTAATCATAAGCTCAACAAATAAGTACAGGAAACACAACAGCAATATTGTTTCTTATTGATGTAAATAATGTATGTTTATAATGTTACCATGTTCACAACGTGCCTTGTTTTGGTTCTTGAACACGTGGGTAATTTCGGCGTCAATGTACATTGTTTGTCCGTTCAAATGTTAAAGGGCCCAGAAAGGCAGTTTTCGTTTGCAACGGAACGTTGAAAATCGACCCAATTATGAAAGTCTAGTGCATAACATGACCTTTAAATCTAATAAAATGTTATAAAAGTAAGTAGTTTACAAAGGGAAGAAATGCAGCCGATCGGCCGAATTTCGTCTGTTGTTTTAATTCGAAATACGCGCGAGATCGTGACGTAGGTCTCTGACGTCAAAAACAGACCACTGAGGCGAATGGCGAATGGGGGCGCGTTTTCACCACAATCGGCCCACAACGAAAATGCCACGGAATGTGCGGCCGTGGGATGCGCAGAGTGCAGACCAAAGGGTCTTGTTTTCCTTTCAACCTCCCAAAAGATAGCAGTCGAAGGAAGCTTCATCATTGGAGATTCGAACTGGAAATTGTTCCAAGTCGGTTATCCTGTGGACACCCACACAGACATGATTCTTTTACTAAAGGGTATCGGTCACGCATCGCCCGAGCTTTACCTCCGTCCTTGCCAATTCTACAAGGAATATCCAGACCGACCAAAGGAAAAACCAAGAGGAAAAACCTTTTTCACAAGAAACCCTCCAGAAAAAGAAAGAGAAATCAACAAAAGAGGCAAATGTACACACAAATCCTCAGCAAGAATGAACTCGTAATAAATGCAGAAGAAGAAGAAGAAGGGAGAGAAAGAAAAAAAAAAAAAAACCAAATGGACATGGTAAACAGGGAAAAAAGGAAAAAACGGGAGGTACAGCTATTGAATTTCAACAAAAATACCCCTCCCTTGTCAAAGAAACAAAACAAAAGCGAGGGAAATCTTGAAAAAAACCCGAAGAAAAGTAAAAGCCGAAAGGTAAACAGAAACTCGGTGGCCTGTGCCCAACGAAAGTACAGGGCTTAGGGAGAATAGCGGCACTCTCACGGGGCCGCGCCGAACCCCGGGCACCGTTTGGTCGACATCGCAGTTTGCCCCTACTATGCTCTTTAGCATCTGAGGACAATAAAAAAGAAAGAAGGCAAAGACAGTAAGTCTATCACGAATGCCTACAGCAGAAAAGGCCGTGTAAAAAAGAAACTGTACACAAAACCTGGAAAAAAATAAAAAAAGAAAAAGAAAGAACAGACCATAAATGCCTATCGCAAAGAAAGAAAGACCAAAAACCCCCAAAAAAAGTGTGGCAAACGAAAAAAGGCTGCCCTAATCAGGGAAGCAAAAGCTAACCAAAAAAAAAAACAAAACGTGAAAACCTCAAAAACGCAAACGGTGGCCCCCCCTGCAAACATAAGGGGAAAAAACCCCAAATCACAACGCCCAAAAGATACGTCTGCAACAAATGAGTGGACACTACATTGATACATTTGTTTGACATAAGAACAGGCAAAAAAACTGTGCCGACAAACAGATGGAAAAACCCTAACTAACAGAACTTAACTAACCTAACTAAACCCTCCAACCCCGGGTTCCATCTAGGAAAAATAAAGGGCTGCAACTGAAAAACAAAACGTAATCAGGGGCTACCGAGACAAAGCATCGGATGTAAACAAATGCAGACGAAAAAAAAAGCAAAAGGCTGCCCTAATCAGGCAAGCTAAAAAGCGGGGAAAAATGGGCCCAAAAAACCAAAGATAAAAAAAAAAAAAGAACGAAATTAAAAAAAGGAAAGGAGAAAAACAAAAACAAAACTTTCTGAAAAGAAAGAGGGGGGCAAGAAATTCAGCGAGCAACACAAAGGCTGGATACCCTAATCCTGTACACGATACATCCATTCCCCACAACAAAAAGGAGGGCAAAAGACGCTCACAAATACCCAACCAAAGAAAGAATGGCGGTTCGTTAAAAAATCGAGACTACCCCCCACTCGTAATCGTAAAAGAACGATATAAAAATCGAGAAAAAAAGGGCAAGCCAAGAAAAAAAACAGTGAATGGCAAGAACCGGCAACTAGCCCCAACCCAAACCCAAAAGGGAGGCCACGAAAACGATAGTCTTTGAAATAGAACGAACAAACCTTTTTCATCGTTTTCAAGGAAACAAACAAGGCAAATGGGAAATAAAATAAAACCCCAATAAAAGGCAGGCTCCCGATGAGGTCTAGCCTGTATGAAAGCTGAGAAACAAAAGAAAAAACCGAAACGCCACCACCTAACAAGGCTCGAGAAAGATGAAATAACAAAAGGGGGAAATAAACTACTGAAATGGAGATTCATCCCTATATCTTGTTTTGAAATCCTCTTTATATTATTTGAACTGGACATTTTTCCAAGTCGGTTGCCCTGTGGACACTCACACAGACCCGACTTCCACGTTGGCTGCTTGTCTGTTTGTGACGTCACTGCCCGACCGTTGACCTTTAGCTTAAAATAGCTCTCGCAGAATCTCGCATTCCAAATGGCGCTGGTTTTGAAACGTTCAGTTGACCGTATTTTCCGACCTTTTTGCCAAAATAAATGCATTACAACCTAGTCGAGGCCTGAAAAAGTTTTAAACAAGTGAGTAATAGACTGTTTCTTCCCTTCGAACGTTAGTACGGACCTATATGTTGTTTTGAAACGATTTGGAGTGATTTTGTGGCCCGAAACTGCCTTTACAGGCACTTTAAGAATGATCTTGGTAATCCGTATTTTTCACTGTTACTTTATAGTATGCTATTATATACTGGGAGTTTATCAGTTAATTGACTGGCCGTCTTTTGTATACTCACCGCGACACTGTGAGATAGGGTTCTAAGTGCAAGTCATGCACACAGGTCATGTGCTTGATAATTAATCATTTTGTCACAGTTACCATCATGTATTATAGTAACCTACAGGTAAACTACTTTATATAATTGCTGTTGTTTAGACTTTACATTTGCTTTCATGTTCTAAATGTTTTGTTTTCTCGTGTCTTGTCCAACACAGACACTGTTTCCTGGTTGGTGTGCAAATAAAAAGTTATGTTATAGCAACCTCTGACTTGTGACTCTTCATTTATGCTTCCGACCTGCTTCCCTTACTCCCCACACCACTCCACTACAATAATAACAAATAAGTATTAAAACACTTGATAATAATAATAATAATAATAATAATAAAAATATTTATAAAGCGCAAAATCTTGTCTATAGAGACTAAGTGCGCATACACGCACACGCACACAGAGACACCCACACACACGAGTATTCCGACTGTACAAAGCTAAATTTACACAGCTTAAAGCGGGCAGCAAACGGAGACTGGAGATGGATGAAGACAGCAGCACGGAACAGAAAACATGGCAGGTCTACAGTTTTGGGAAAAGATATGTTTTTAGGCTGCATTTGAATGTGTCCAGAGAGGGTTTCTGTCGGGGAGGAAGGGGAAGGTCATTCCATGTAGATAGACCAAAAACAGAAAAGGCACGGGAACCAGCAGTGGAGAGTCGGGTGCGAGGAATCTGGAGGCTGATACCCAGGTTCGTAACCTTACGCGTCTCATTTGCATTTTGTGGAAGCGCCGAAAAGAAATCACAGAGAGAGGCCAAAAAGAAAGAGAAATAGTTGAACTTATGGAAAAAATTCCTCCACAGAGAGAATAGACATAGAGAGAATAGAGAAAACCGTCCTTGCAACGATTATGCGTCAGAGCCAAACGATCCTTGCAACAACTACATACAAGAACCAACGATTGTCATCCGGATCTGCAATGAGCAGTTTGAACGGGCTAAAAAGAAAACGGAAAATTGCACATGGCATGCCTGCGAATAAGGTGACACACAACAACGTCTGGTCACTGTTAATCTGTCGTCGAGATGTGACTGACCTTCGTGATTAGCTAATCAGCTCACGCGGACAAGACACACCTTCAGTTGGTTGAAGTGTTGCTTACGTCCACAGAAACCGCAGGTTTATTAGGGACGGGAGCCCAGGACGTCCACCTCGACTTTCACACAGCTTCTGAGCTCTGACACCTTCAGGCCACCAATCCGACATTTTAGGCCTATCAGAAACTTCAGAGAAGGATGAAAGAATAAAAAGAAAAGAGGACAACACAATGCAACGAGCACATTTCTGGCGCAGATGCCTTCATTCCCAGCAAAGGACAGACGGCTGGTACAAGACCAACGAAGACAACCATAAGGTAGAAAACACTTAGCTGGTTTTACTTTGAAGTTTTGCTACACTGCGATCGAGCGATGGAGCTGTCCTATTACATGTGTAAGAACTGTAGTTTTGTCCCCCCTTCTCTTTTCTTCTCCTCCTCCCTCTTTCACACACACATACACACACACACACAGACCCACACACGCGCACGCACGCACACACACACACGCACACACACACACGCACGCACGCACGCACGCACGCACGCACGCACGCACGACCACGCACGCACGCACGCACGCACGCACGCACGCACGCACGCACGCACGCACGCACGCACACACCACACACACACACACACACACACACACACACACAGCCGGTTGTCGCAACGAAACTGTTCTGCTCGCATAGCTGCATTGACATGCGCCTCGTTGGCCTGTTTTTATCCCAATGTGTCAAACCGACAACACTTTGATTTAGATGTCTTCCGCGTTTCTAAAACAGGATGTCGTGAAGGCCCACACTGATACCAGGTTCAGCTATTCTAACAGAAGACAAACACAGGCATCCCCCTTCTTCCCCTCCCCCAACACACACGCTCAACACACATGCACTCTCTCTCTCTCTCTCTCTCTCTCTCTCTCTCTCTCTCTCTCTCTCTCTCTCTCTCCTCACACACACACACACACACACACACACACACGTCACGCACGCACACCCACACGGAGAGAGGGGAGCTTTGCGGAGAGAGTTTTGTTTCTGGGTCACGTGTGACTGGAAAAAAATTCAGTAAACGTAACAAGCGCATATATATGTACATGGTACTTATAAATCAACTCAGATTATAAATCTTGACTGCAAGTGGTAAGCTTTGCTTTGTGTGCTATTCTGTGCATTCTATGACCAATCGGTAACTGACTGGTATGTGAAGTAAACGGGGCTTACGTCTCTGCAACTTACCATGGGAAGAGACAAAAGCGAACAAAAAGGGCGGGCTAATAATCGCAACCGTTTTCCTGCCAAAGGACGGGCTGCTAGTGCTGTTCCTTCCAAGACGAGTCTGGCACACATGGCAGGAGAGCCAGAAACGTCCATTTTCTACAACCCTGCATCACCTGATATGACTAGACATTAAAAACAAACAAACAAAACAAGACAACAACAAAAAGTTAATAAAAAATAAAAATAAAAATAAATAAAAATAAATAAAAAGGATTTAAAAAAAGATATATAATAATTAAAAACAAAAGAAAAAAATAAACATTTTTTTTTAAATCTAGATAAATCGAATGAGTAGTCAAATCAAGTCATTTAAATCATCCCTCATAGGACAATTCCACTTAACTAATATAAGGCTCATTAATTTAAGAACACGTAAAGGAACGCCAAAACATTTGCGTTTACAACATAGACAAGTTATGCTGCACAAAAATCTATAATACAAATATAAAATCACATAAATTATAAACGGGTGCGTACTCATGTCACATCAGCACACACACACACTCTCTCTCTCTCTCTCCACACACACACACACACACACACACACACACACACACACACATCTTATGACGTCTTACTACCGGAAAATGAGACACTCTTTGCCAAAGACGACAAATTTATGATGTCATTAGGGCAGGGAAAAGTAACATTGTTAAAGGGGGCGGTGGGGGGGAGGGGAGGGGGGGGGGGTCCGGTTGGCTTCACCACTAGATGTCATTCACGCACTTTGACGTGACGTACAACTGACGTGCGGTGTGTCAACGAGGAAACGCTTTTAACCTGTGAGACGTTTTCCGCTTCGTGTTCGACAAGCAGTTTGTCTGGTACATCACGAAAGAAATGCACACACAGCTGGCGCTGCCTTAACTGGGTCCGTTTAACCTTTATGAAACTGTTGATTGGGGTGGGTGTTCCTGAGTAAGCCTAGTTTACGGAGTGATAAAACGTTACGATGTATTTTAAACTCAGTCGTTGCTCGGATACTTAAATAAAAAATATTTGTTTTGTTTTCTGCCATTCTAAAAACGGGCAGACACAGTGGTGTCCTACGCTTTTAGTTCTTTGTGCGTCAAAAGGAAGCATTTACAAGCAAAACACTTGATTTTTTTCAAAGCTTTTATTTTGATATATCTTTCTGTTTCATCGCTCCAGCTGTCTCAGTGAAATTCTCTGTCTGCCAGTCTGCGAAATATCGATCCCCACTCTGTCTGGATTCAAACCACAGCTGAAGACTACTTTTTAGACCGGCCTTGTCACAAACCTCGGCAAACCATTCTGTGAACAAAGGTTGTGGGTACGCTTACGTGTCTGTGTGTGCGTGAAAGGTGTGTGGTAGTGCACTGAGTTTTTGTTCTGCAAAACGATTTGCGCTGTATACGAGCTATCCATTATTGTTATTATTGTTGTTATTATTATTTGTCATTGTTATTATCACTATAGCTTTTACCTCTTGGATAAAACTTGTTTCGAGGAGGCTAGTTCACCGTAACCCGTTTACGTTGTTTGGGCGTTTGATTTCAGTTGTAACATCGTAGCCCAAGAATCGACCACTGGCCTCTTTCTCCTTTTGTCTCTGCCTCTGCCTCTGTGGTAGCCTGCTTTTTTACCCCCATTCAACCAGTACGGTTATACCAGGGTGAATCCTCTACTTCTAAAAGATTGACAGAAGCAATATAACTTGAGAACATAGAATGTAGCCAGCCAACAGTCGCTAGCATGCTGCTGAACATAGCAGTAACCGGAGAACTTGAAACAGCCAACAGCCGGATCACTAGCATGCTGCTGAACACAGCAGTAACCGGAGAACTTGGAACAGCCAACAGTCGGATCACTAGCATGCTGCTGAACATACCAGTAGCCGGAGAACTTGGAACAGCCAACAGTCGGATCACTAGCATGCTGCTGAACACAGCAGTAACCGGAGAACTTGGAACAGCCAACAGTCGGATCACTAGCATGCTGCTGAACATACCAGTAGCCGGAGAACTTGGAACAGCCAACAGTCGGATCACTAGCATGCTGCTGAACATACCAGTAGCGGGAGAACTTGGAACAGCCAACAGTATAAAGGGGCTGGTTAGTTCTTGGGGTTCATGCGAGACCAATAGGAGTAAGGTAGTGTTGGACCCACAAGTTAGCCCAGAAGAGATCAAGAGCAGGGAGGTGGAGCTGGGCTTGAGAATTGGACTTCTTTTGCTTCAGTTGCTTCCCTGCAGCGGAGCTACGGACATTCTCTTTGTGACTCTGTTGTGCATAGCAGTTGGAACAGTGGTGCGGTGGTCGCTGCGCAATGCCGGACGGACACTGCCTTAACATTTTGTTGTTCTGGCGGCGGTCCACGGCAGCCTTGGTCTTCCGGGTTGGCGCCTGTCTCGAGTCTTCACTCTTCTTTCACCCTTTCCCCGCCTCGTCCCCGTCCCTAATAGTCCTACTCGCCTCCGTGGACGTTAAGCAACAAAGCCTCTCTGTCTGTCTGTCTGTCTGTCTCTCTGATACTACTACCTACATATATAACCTTATTATTGAAACAAAATCAAGTAAATTCCAAGGGCATTCAACAAAGCCATGGTAATACCATTGTACAGGTCCGGCGAAAGATCTGACCCATCCAACTACAGGCCTATCTCAATTCTTTCTGTTCTCTCAAAACCTGTAGAAAAGCATATAAATGAACATATGAAACATTTTCTTACCAATGACTTGCTCCATAAAAACCAGTCTGGGTTTAGGCCAAACACTCCTGTCACATAGCCTTAACAGAACTCGTAGATACCTGGCTGTCAGATATAAATTTAAACATGATTTGTGGTGCTTTGTTTATTGATTTTGCTAAGGCGTTTGATGTAATCTGTCATAACTTACTGTTAAAGAAGATGAACCTTTATGGGCTAACAACTGACACACTTAACTTGATCAAGTCATTCTTGTCTGACCGCCATCAAGTAGTTTCTGTTAAAAATAAGCAATCAGAAGTCAAGCCAGCTGTATTTGGTGTTACACAAGGATCTATTTAAGGCCTCTCTTATTTTCAATCTATATTAATGATCTCCCTCTGCATATATTATCTGGAAGGTGTGAGATGCTAGCCGATGACACAACAATCCACACTTCTGGGATAGATATCCCCTCAATAGTTGCTACACTCCAATCATGCGTTTCGGACATTATTGAATGGACCCATATCAATCATATGTCTCTTAATCCATCCAAGACTAATTACACGATATTAACAACGCGTTAGAAACGTCAAATATTAAGCTCGCCACCCGTCCAGTCATTGGTCGGTAACAAGCAACTACACGAAGTTAGTGAACACAAACTTTTAGGTGTCATTGTCGATAACAATCTCAGATGGGGCCCACACATACGTTATCTATGCAAATCAGTAGCGAAAAGGGTTTATCAATCAGCAAAAATTAAGAACTTCCTCACCTTTCATGCTCGAAAAACATTTTTCCAAGCCCATATCCAGTGACGTATAGACTATGCCTCAACTCTCTGGGACTCTGCAAGTGAGTCTCGATTAAAGCCTTTAAAATCTTTACACACAAGAGCAGTCAAGATAATATTGCTAAAAAACACTAGCCTCACAAACGATGACTACAAGAAAGCTACAATACTTCCCCTCAAACACAGACTAATGCACAATAAAGCTCGTTTTATGCACAAAATCCTCTCGGGTAAGGCACCCACTTCTCTCGTATAAAGAGTGTCTATCAACCTTTATTCCAGGAATTACTCAAGAAAGCTTAATGTACCCATGCCTAGATTAGATTTATTTAAATCAAGCCTAATGTATTCTGGACCGACTCTCTGGAATTCACTACCTGTTGCACTGACAGAACCAAGTACAGTGTCGGTCTTTAAACATCGACTGTCGACACATATGCTAACTTCCTTAGGTACAACTTAAAATAAGGAGGAAATATCACTTTAATGCTCCATTTTTCTTAAAAGTACAGGCTGTTTTTCCATTATCATTAAAGCTTTGCTTTTAATGCATTATGCCCCCTGTATATGCTCCAGATTTATACTCCATTACTTGTTAATCATTTTTTTTCTTTTTTTTTCTTCTTTTTTTTTTTTTTTCAATTTTTTTTTTCTCTCCTCATTTTATATAAATGTAGGTATTTTATATGAATATCCTGTTCTTTCTTCTTTTTTCTCTCCCTTTTTTGTTCTTTTTTTTTCTTCTTCTCATTTATGTTAAGGTGTACTATTGTTTTATTTTTTTCTCTCTCCCCCCCTCCCCCCCCCACACCACACCCACGCTTATTTGCTGTGACCTGAACCTGTCAGCGTGTGTTAATTGTTTTTAAATGTTTAATACTTTTTGTCCCCCCCCTCTCTCTCTCCTTTTGTAATATATTTTATTATTTATGTGTAGCTTAGAAAAGCCTAGTTGTTAGATATGTTTTAAGTTTTTTGTTGCTCTCTCTCTCTCTCTCTCTCTCTCTCTCTCTCTCTCTCTCTCTCTTGTAATATTTTTTTAAAAATTATTTATGTGTAGCTTAGAAAAGCCTAGTTGTTAGACATGTTTTAAGTTTTTTGTTGCTTTGTTGTTCGATTTCCCCCACTTTTTCGCCCTAAACGTATATGAACTAATATCCTGTACCCTTTTGATGTATTTTTGAGTTTTGTTGTATCTGAAATACATGTGTATGTGTAGTATTAGTAGAATTAGTCCCTCATGGGCGAGGGCTGGATGTAAAAAGACCCTGTGCCTATTCCACTACCCTCGTAAAATAAAGTTTATTCATTCATTCATTCATTCTCTCTCTCTCTCTCCCTCTGAGTTTCAGAGCTCAGGAGCTGTGTGAAAGTCGAGGTGGCAGTCCTAGACTCCCCGTCCCTAATAACCCTATTGTTTCTGTGGACGTAAAGCAACACTCAACCAACTCAGAGTTTTTTGTTTTGTTTTTGTTTTTCGTGAGCTGGTTTGGCCTAGCGAAGAGGCTCTCTTTTCTCTTCAAAAAGGTTGTGGTTTGTGGACACTGTCTTGAGACTTTGTCCCTCACAAATAATGAAACGGTAAAACGGCTCCAATCGCTGCCCATCTTAATGCTGAAATCTTCCTGATGTTGACAGTGTGTAGTGTTAGGTATAGTTTCCCCTCCTCCTCCCCCGCCCCCTCCCCATCATCCTGGGATCTCGGTCCCCGCTAGTACCTCTTAGCAGACAACCCGGCGTCAAATAAGTTTAACCAACCAAGTCAATCTGACATGCGTATAATTAATGATGAAGCAAATGGGAGCGCGAAAGAGCCTGCAGTCAAAAAGCATAATACTGAGACCCCCGGGCCAGTGATAAATTCGGTCCACACAGAAATGATTCAACTCTGATGATGACAACAAGCGGACAGCGATTTCGTTCCAGTCCGTCAAGCACATCATTGTGGTAAGTGTATTCAAATAATATGCATCATGAAACACAGAAGATAGGGATCGACGCTAGCGGTTATCATGTTTTTATTGCTGACAAGAGCAAAAACAAAACGAAACAAAAGTATATTCAAATATTAAAAATATATTAAAAAATCAGTCTGAAATAAGAATCTCATTCAAATACAGGCTTGGTTCGACCAGATTTCGGACGAGATAATAAAGTCACACTGAAACGCGATACCGTTATCCGAGTACTACAAGTGTTTAAAACGGGTCAACTTAACCATTTTCCCGTCAAAGAACGAGTTCTACTAATGCGATTCTTTCCAAGATGAGCCTAGCACACAAGTCACTCAAGCCCCAAACGTTCATTTTTTCTCTCTCTAGAAGTTGGCCTTTCTTGAGCATGCACGAACAGCTAGAATGAGGTCTCTCGTGAGCATGCATAAACAGAATGTGGTCTCTCGTGAGCATGCATAAACAGAATGTGGTCTCTCGTGAGCATGCATAAACAGAATGTGGTCTCTCGTGAGCATGCATAAACAGAATGTGGTCTCTCGTGAGCATGCATAAACAGAATGTGGTCTCTCGTGAGCACGCATAAACAGAATGTGGTCTCTCGTGAGCATGCATAAACAGAATGTGGTCTCTCGTGAGCATGCATGAACAGCTAGAATGTGGTCTCTCGTGAGCATGCATAAACAGAATGTGGTCTCTCGTGAGCATGCATAAACAGAATGTGGTCTCTCGTGAGCATGCATGAACAGCTAGAATGAGGTCTCTCGTGAGCATGCATAAACAGAATGTGGTCTCTCGTGAGCATCCATAAACAGAATGTGGTCTCTCGTGAGCATGCATAAACAGAATGTGGTCTCTCGTGAGCATGCATAAACAGAATGTGGTCTCTAGTGAGCATGCATAAACAGAATGTGGTCTCTCGTGAGCATGCATAAACAGAATGTGGTCTCTCGTGAGCATGCATAAACAGAATGTGGTCTCTTGTGAGCATGCATAAACAGAATGTGGTCTCTCGTGAGCATGCATGAACAGCTAGAATTTGGTCTCTCGTGAGCATGAGCCCCGCGAGACGTCACAAGACAGGAAAAGGCTGAAACAATATCCAGCCAAACCTTTTACCACTCTTGACTATTAAGAAAGCAAAAACAACAACAAAAACAACCCAAAACAACAACCAACACCAAACAAAACAACGAAAATAAACAAGCGTGTGTGCGTGTGTGTGTGTGTGTGTGTGTGTGCGTGCGTGCGTGCGTGCGTGCGTGCGTGCGTGCGTGCGTGTAGGTGGGAATGAAAGTATGTGTGTGGGGTTGGGGGGATGAAAGTGTATGTGTGTGTGTGTGTGTGTGTGTCGAATGTGATTTCATCATCCAGTGCAACAGAGAGAAAAAGCTGTCAATTTTTAAAGGGATGGGCGTCCTTTTCTGAAGCCGTTTCTTTAGCAGGACGTGGACATTCCCAATGTGAGCTGTCGGTTGGTGGTAAAAAAATAATTGCTTTAAAGGGGCATTCGAATATATCCGGCTTTGGTATAGCCAGCTTGTTCTTTTTTAATTTTGTGACGCCTAGCCTTCTTCAGTCACAGTTCTTTGAGACAGTTTTTGAATAAATACCAGAACAATTTTCAACACAGTATGACAAAGGAGAAAAGGAAGAACCAGTTGGGGCAGACATGAAGTTTACTGTGTTACCGTTGTTTTTATTTACTCTTCTTCTTCTTTCCTTCCTTCCTTCCTTCCTTCCTTCCTTCCCCCCTCCTCCTCCACCTTCTTCCTTCCTTCCTCCTTCTTCCTTCCTTCCTCCTCCTACTCCTCTTCCTTCATATCATCATCATCATCATCATCATCATCATTATCTTCTTCTTCTTCCTTCCTTCCTTCCTTCCTCCTCCTCCTTCTTCCTTCCTTCCTCCTCCTACTCCTCTTCCTTCTTCTTCTCCTCCTCCTCCTTCCTTCGTTTTCCTCCTCCTGCTCTTTCTCCCCCTCCTCCTCCTTCCTTCCTCCTCCTCTTCTTCCTTCTTCTTCTTCTCCTCCTCCTTCCTTCCTTCGTTTTCCTATTCCTGCTCTTTCTCCCCCTCCTCCTCCTCCTTCCTTCCTTCCTCCTCCTTCCTTTCTCCCTCCTCCTACTCCTCTTCCTTCATCATCATCATTATCATCATTATCTTCTTCTTCTTCTTCTTCATTCCTCCTCCTCCTTCTTCCTTCCTCCCCACTCCTCTTCCTTCTTCTTGTTTTTGTTCCTCTTCTTCTTCTCCTCCTTCCTTCCTTCGTTTTCCTCCTCCTGCTCTTTCTCCTCCTCCTCCTTCTTCTTCGCCATTGCAGGGTTGTCCTTACACGTCTAACCTGACGGTACTGGAAATTTGGTTGTCTGAAGCAGGTTCTCTTTGGAGATATCCAGCAGCTTTTAGGAGTCACACGGAGGGAATTTTACTGGAGGCAAAATTGATTTGCATACATCCGGAATCAGCTGCACTCGCCAGCAGTTCACTGCCCGCTTCCCTGACTAGATTAGATACAAGGATATTTATTCGCCACTGGCATTTAAATGTACATAGGAGGGGATTTTTCTTGGTGACGTTCAAGTCATGCAGTGCATTAACAAACAGACAAAACATTGCGATCAGCCATGTTTAAAGTTATAAATAAATTAAATTCAACAATGTAACAATCTCATTCTTGCAATGTAAGCTACCACAAACACACACACACACACACACACACACACACACACACACACACACACACGCACGCACGCACGCACGCACGCACGCAAGCAAGCACGCGCACACACGCACACACACACACACACACACACACACACACACACACACACACACACACACGACATGGCATAATGTTTCACAGTTCGCACAGACGGGTGCGAGTAAACCTGATCACCCGACTTACGAACCATGCACTCTAAAACAAGCCACCCCTAAGTCACAGCTAATCACAGTCATATAAAAACTTGATTTCGCAGTATGTGCTTTGTGGAGCATCACAAAAGGCCAGCTCCGATTAAAATGGAACAATTATGACTCTAGCAGAATAAACCTCGGAGAATATCTAATAATAACACACACTAAAACTCAAAATGGAACAGTTGCAACTGTTGCTGGATAAACTCCGTAACAGTGCTTATGCGTATTGCCAACACGCATGTGCACCCACCCTTATTAATAATTCCTATAAAATTATAACGAACTTTAAAAGAAACCAGTAAAGACTGAAATTAAATAACTGCCTTAAAGATGTATGTATCGCAAACACGCACACGCTTTCCTACCCACGTGCCTATACAAGCGCGCATACTCGTACTACTTCGACTAAAAGAAAACAGTTAAGATTGCTATCATGTTAAGTAACATGTCTCCGCGTCGCACCAACACACGCACGAACGAACACACAGACACCCACCCACATGTACGCACGCACACTCCCCCCCCCCCCCCCCCCCCCCCCATCACACACGCACGCACGCACGCACGCTCATACACACACACACACACACACACACACACACACACACACACACACACAGTGACTGTAGCAGAAACTGGGTACTGATATTAGTTAGGATGGAACGCGGATTCATCGGTACGCGGATTCATCCGAATTCTCGATCAGACCCTCATCTGTGGTGTCAGCGAATTTGATGAACAGAGGTGTGGTTGGAGATCAGTCGTTGGCGAAGAGGGAGTTCAGGAGGCTACATATCAGCCAGATATCGCGGAAGTTACAGCGTATTGAAGCATCCTACGTGACGTGCGTCGCATACGGACAAGTGAGATACAGACCAGTGATCACTTTAAATGGTACGCTGTTTGTTCGGGGCAGAAGTGTATATCTGATTCTGGAAGAAAAAATCAAGAGTGGTTAAAGTGTCACTTTCAGTGGTAATTGTCACGCTAACCCAGTAGCAAGGCTGAAAGGATCCTGATATGATCAGAAATAAATTAAGGTGATTCTTGAAATTAGCATAACTTGGATTACGTGCTCCAACTGACAAGCGTCTTCCTTAATAATCTGGACAGATATACTACAGCAGTGGCATAGCCAAATGAGATCATAATTCAGGAGCTGCGTGAGAGTCGAGGTGGCCGTCCTGGGCTTTCCGTCCTAACGAGCCTTATGGTTTCCGTGGACGTAATGCATACAATACAATACAACTTTATTGTTTCTATGTAGAGAAATTTGCTTTCTGGCTCGTCATTTACATAAAAAACATTCAATACAATTAACAATAAAACATCAACAACTCAATAAAACATGGAGCTAAAAACCGCTCAAATACAAGGAAATACTTAACAATAACAATAACAATGTACACACACACACACACACACACACGCGCGCGCACGCACGCACGCACGTACTCACCCACCCACCTACACACACACACACACACACACACACACACACACACACACACACACACATTATTCTTCTGGCTCACCAATAACTTCAAACATTCCATAAAACAATAAAACAAAATTCCTTAAACAATAAGTCGTTAAAATCTAAACACTCAATCGACCACAACATATAGATTATAGGCAGAATTTATGAAGTAACATATTAAATCCAGGCACACACACACACACACACCACACACACACACACACACACACACACACACACACACACACACACATTATTCTTCTGGCTCACCAATAACTGAAAAAGTTCAATAATATTATAATAAAACAATCATTCCTTAAGTAAACATCAAAACACTAAAATCAAAAACACTAAAATCGACCGCAACATATAATATATAGACAGCATTTATGACGCAACATTAAATCCAGGCAATATATATATATATAAATTTAAATTTCACACACACACACACACATGCACGCACGCACGCACGCACGCACGCACACACACAAGAAAGAAACAAATCGCACACGCACGCACACATGCACACACACGCCCCCCCCTCTCAAACACACACACACGGCACACACTCATATGCATGCACATAAGTAAATTGTCATGGGCAATACTGCACACAATTATTATTCGTCAACTCAGAATTAAGACGGTATACTAATATATCATAAACCTGAAGCATACTGGGTTATTTTGCCAGTGAATTAAAAAAGTAACTTAAACATCCATCCGATCAACACTATCACAGGGTGAGTAAAACTGAGCCTTGAAACCCACAGGGCGAACATATTAAGTAGCCCGAGAATTTAAAACAGAAATAGCACTTGGGATAAAATATTTTTTTGTACACATTCTTCCTGGCAATCGGCACTTTGTATCGTCGGCTCGACCGGAGTTTCGGAGGGGGTAGCGGGGACGGGGGGGGGGGGGGGGGTAGAAGCAGGGGAGGACGAGGACTAAACAGCTTTGAACACAGCGTATTAAGGCATCAGAAGCAGGTGGGTAGATGGACGACTGGGATGCAAATGGCTGAGAGACAGTGGTGGCGAGAGAGACACAGATAGTGAGAGAGAGAGAGGGGGGGGGGGAGACAGACAGAGAGACAGACAGACACAGACAGACAGAGATCACTCTATCTCGAAAGCCAAGTTAAGCACGAGAGAGAGAGAGAGAGAGAGAGAGAGAGAGAGAGAGAGAGAGAGAGAGAGAGAGAGAGAGAGAGAGAGAGAGAGAGAGAGAGAGAGAGAGAGATTTATTGCTTCGATCTTTCATTTTTAATTCCAGTCAAAAGTCCAACCGGCATATGCTTCGATTCAATCTTTTCAGCAACATGCAGCGAAATCGGCATATGAAGATGTCTGGATACAATAAAGTAATCAGTTACACTACAATCAGATGTAGAAATGTAACTAAACTTTCCACATGCGTCTCATGGGCACACATATTAAGCAAGCACTTTCCAAACTCGTTTATTTCTTTATTCTTTGAAACCCGCATGGTCGATTTATCAAGACTGCCTTCGTCGTTCGGTGCAAAAACATCAAAGGTTTTACAGTCATAGCTTGTCTCTGGCAGCATTTTCAGAACCCGCGCTAGCATTTAAATCATCAAGCACAATCAGGGGAAGATCACCCATATCTCTATAAAATCCATAATACATTGATCAGTGAGCAATATACCATTAGTAATTTCTGTTTCTTTGTAGTACACAGAATTGGCAGGAGGAGTATGTGACCCTAGTAACGCCACTTCACTTTCGGTTCCCAGAAGCTCTTTGGAAAGTTTCAAAATGGTAACATTATATGATGACGTCACAGTTTGTTCTATATTTATAACTATGGTTAAGGTAAGACCCTTTTGTTGTGGTGTTGTGTTTGTTGTTGTATTGTTCTTTTAACTTTATGTAGTCATTATTTTACGAGCCCGCCATGACCACAACAAAACTGCCCCTTCTGTGGGATAATTGAAGGTGTTTTTTTCAATCTGAATTTGAATTTGAATTGCCATATTCTGCGTCGATCTGGTCAACGAAACGACTCAATTCTTTTCATACAAGCAGTGCCATACCACCCGAGAGATGCGCCATGGTTGCGTCTGTCAAATTTACACCAGGCACGAGAAAAACGTCATACAGCGGGAACAACAAAGAAGGAAATGTGTTCGAAAAAGTCTCAGTTAGCAAAACAAAGTCAAAGTTTGCAATATTCGAACGAACATCAGGTTCATAAAGGCGTGCCAAACCTTCAATATTATATGTAAGAAAGCTTACTGTACGTGTCGCACGGTCACTGTGATTGATATGGGCCCGGCCAAAATCCTAGGTACTGATCTTTTCTTCCGAGTCCATGGTTTTACCTCTTGTAGTGACAGTACTTCGCGCTGTCTAGTCGTACTTTGGTTGACACTTTCAGCCAGGGCGAGCTGACGTTTTTCACCCCGGCCCCCCTCTCTGACTGACTGCCATAAGCGGGTAAGTGGCCGTGAGCTCACCGCCTGCGGGGAAGCGGAAGTCCCGTCCTGCACGTGCAGCTCGCTCCCTTCAGTTGACACAGCAACACTGACGGCCTGTCCCTGTCGTGCTCCTCCGACCTTTCCTCCGTGCTCAGGCAGCTCGTCACGTGATGGCCACACTCCGAACATCGCTTTCCGGCACCTTCCTCCAACCTCTGCCAGATTTAGTTACGCCACTGAAGGGGCACTCTTTATCTCCGCGCAGCTGTCCACCGACGCGGTCAGCGCCCTCCGAAAGGTTTGGGTACTAACATGACTGTGGAAGCAGCCTAGCGCCCAAGCACCCACGTAAACATGAGACGCATCCACTCCAGGTAAAGAAAAAGAGTTCCGTCTCGATTCTAACGATTGTGGTTTTATTTGTGCTGGTGTAAACTTTGTTGGCGGCTATAAATGACACGCCTTGTTTTATTTCAGTTGTTTGTAACAAACTTACTACAATTTGAGCACCAACAAAAAACTGTTTTCAGGAACCTATGGCGTAACTAAATACGGCAGTGGTTGAAGGAAGGATGTCGTAAACCAGTGCTTGGAGTTTGGTGATGACTGTGTACACGCAGTTTCGGGGTCAGAACACACTGCGTCACACGCGCTGAATGATTTCGGTGTGGGGTTTCACTGTTGGGATACCCCTTCCGACACTTCCGCGTGTAGCTGTGTGCTGTCTGTTTGGGTCTGTTCCTGCTGCGGCTCATCTTCGGTAACTGCTGGTACGGCCTCCCTGTGTGCTTGCCGTGGTGCTGTGGCGTCACTGGTGCCCGGTGCGTTGTCCTCTTGCTGTGTGTCGTCGGTGTACTCCGTGGTTGGGCAGGCTTCCACACAGGCCTCCTCTGGATCTGCTGCTACGTCATTTTCATGGTCGTTGTCTGTGTGGAGTCTGCAGGAGTCCGGCATCACTCGGTTGTTGTCCGCTGTGCCAGTCGGCTGTTGTTGGTGCTACCTCGGTTGTTGTCCGCTGTGTCACAGTAGTCCTGCCAGTCGGCTGTTGTCGGTGGTACCTCGGAGTTGGCGCGGTCCTGTGTATGATCGATCGACTGGGTCCTGCCTTTGGTGTTGTGACGAAAGTCCTCGTCTCCCCAGTCAGTGACGCGCTGATAGTGCTGTCCTCCCCACCCGTAAGAGGTAGGCGGGTAGGGAGGAAGCTGCTCCAGCGGATGGACCTCCCTCGCCTGTGCTCCTCCGCACGACTGGTCGAAGTTAACCATCCAGCTGCTGTTGTGCGGCAGCCATCCCCCCCCCCCCAACTCATGAGTAGTCTGCGCCCCAGCTGTCCGCCTGTTCTGCAGAATTCCCCCGGCCGTTTCCTGGGTTGAGAGAGAGAGAGAGAGTGAGACAGACAGACAGAAATAGAGAGAGAGAGAGA
>JABMCL010002055.1:1362500-1367500 GCA_018857735.1 Alviniconcha marisindica | reverse complement strand
GCTCGAATTTGGAGAAATAGCGCATAAAAAATACATTATTACTATTATCTTCAAAGAGGGATTCCACCGTACGTTAGTGCTATGGACCCCATGATACATATAAAACATCGCAAGTTCAGCCTTACTTCGGTTGCGTTCTCTTTTTATGTCTACCTCCCCCCCTCCCACCTCCCCCCCCCCCCTCACACCCCACTTCCCACACCTTCCTCCCCTTCCAGGACCTGGGCGGTTTGATTTTTGTATTGTCTCTCTGTCTCCGTGTTTGAGCCTCTGTGCTGCCCCCTCCGCATCCCTATCTCCGTCTTTCTTTAACTGTTGACGTGCCAGGGTGTCAGATCATAGGCAATAAATCATAACACACACACACACACACACACACACACACACACACACACACACACACACACACACACACACAAAACACACACACACACACACACACACACACACACACACACACACACACACACACACACACACACACACACACACACACACACACAACACACACACACACACACACACACACACACACACACACCACACACACACACACAGATCCTGTCCAATGCGACGAGATAAGGTCTGACGTAAGCTGGAGCGAGGGAGTGGCCGCTGTCATCAAATGCAGTCTGCCCCGACAGTCCGGGACAGTCCTCCGAGAGTCAGGACAACCGACTGCTTGCAGCGATGATGGTGCACCTCTTGCAGTACGCTTACGCTGTCGTCGCTCTGTCGCTGCCGGTGTCGGCTAGAATTCGCCAGTACTACATAGGGGCTGTAGAGGAGGTGTGGGACTATGCACCGGGCGGTGGCGATCTCTTCACCTTTGAATCCTCTAGCGGTTACAGGTAATTGTTTAAGTATAACCGTCCTGCTTGACCGGGCGTTTTTTTATTTTTATTTTTATCCAAACACATAAAAGGTTTAAAAAATCTATTTATTATGATTTTTTATTTTTTTAAATTATGAAATGTTTTTCTAAAACAAGATTGATTCTTCGAAGCACTGGACACGAAAACAAAATAGCTGAACCAAAAGCAGATAAGTGTCTTACCTCTACATCTCTGTTCTTTTTATTAAAAATCGTTTTTCACCGTTTAACTGTTGTTTAAGTGTCGTTTTGTATCTTGATAAAGGGGATTATCCCGAAAATTCGCATTTTGTGTTTAGTCCTAATAAATAGCGTTCTTTTGAATCTTTTATGTGTTTGGATCTTCTATTTATTATGACAAAACACAACATGCGAATTTTTCGGATAATTTCCTTTTTTCAAGCTACACTTAAACAACAGTTAAACGGCGAAAAATGAGATGTAGCATACTTATGCTTTCGGTTGAGCTATTTTGTTATCCAGTTGTTTTGGTGTCCAGTGCTTAGAAAAATGTTGGCATTTTATGTTTATTATTTATGTGTATATTATTTATTTTATGTGTTTGGATCTTGTTTTAGAACGTTAGCAGTCATTCTTTGTTAAAAAAAAATAATTAATAAGTTTTTTTTTGGGGGGGGGGGGGGGGAGGGTGTGTGTGTGTGTGTGTGTGTGTGTGTGGGGGGGGGGGGGGGGGGGGACGTAAAAATCAAACAAGTTACCTACTGAATGTCATTTTTGTACGATGAATGACATACTTGATGTCATTTATTAAAAATAATGATTGACTGGGGTGCCTGTTAGGATATAGCGATGTGATCATTTTATGTAAAAACAAAACACACAAAAATCTGAAACAAGAATGACTGCTGGCGTTCTAGAACAAGATCCAAACACATAAAAGTTTCAAAAGGATGCTGTTTATTAGGACAAGACAAAACCATCAGATTTTGGGAGTAATCCCTTTTGTCAAGCTACAAAACGACACTTAAACAACAGCTAAAGGGTTAAAAAGAAAAAAAAAAAAAAAAAAGTGAAAAGCTAAACCACTTATCTGTTTTTGGTTGAGCTATGTTGTTTTCCTGTCCTGTTTTGACTGGACAGGAAAACAACATAGTTCAGCCAAAAGCAGATAAGTGGTTTAACCTTTCACTTCATTTTTCATCGTTTTTGACAGGACAGAAAAACAACGTAGTTCAACCAAAAACAGATAAGTGCTTTAGCTTTTGGCTTCATTTTTCATCCATTATGACCGTTAAGCTGTTGTCTAAGTGTCGTTTTGTAGCTTGACAAAGGGGATTGCCCCCCAAAATTGCTGTCTTTGTCTTGTCCTAATAAATAATTTTATGTGCCTTTTATTCTTCTTCACGTTTATTGATAAAATGTATTACATGGTCATGCCTTGTCTTCCAAACACTCGACACCAAAACAACAAACATATCTCGCTTTTTACCGTTTAACTGTTGTTTAAGTTTAAACACAACAACAACAAACAACAACAGAGCAGTGATTTAGCTTTTTATCTCATTTTTCATCGTTTTTCATCGTTTAACTGTTGTTTAAGTGTCGTTTTGTAGCTTGATAACGGGGATAACCCGAAAATTTGCAGATTGTGTTTTTGTTCTAATAAATAGCGTTCTTTTGAACCTTTTATGTGTTTGGATTTTGTTTTGTAACTTGTCTCTTGCAGCTGGAAATTTTGCATGTTGTGTTTTATTATAATAAATAGCGTTGTTTGAACCTTTTATATGTTTGAATCTCATAAAATGGATGATGCAATCTAATGTAACGTGAAAGAGTATTTATAAGGCGCTTACACCTAACGTGAGCTCGAAGCGCACATACAAGCACCGTGCTAATTATGATGTGTGCGTTTGTGAAGAAGGCATGAGTGTGTGTGTGTGTGTGTGTGTGTGTGTGTGTGTGTGTGTGTGTGTGTGTGTGCGTGTGTGCATGCGCGTGTGTGCGTGCGTGCGTGCGTGCGTGTGTGTGTGTGTGTTGAGTGTGTTTGTGTGTGTGTATGTGTGTGAGTGTTTGTGTGTGTGTGTGTGTGTGTGTGTGTGTGTGTGTGTGTGTGTGTGTGTGTGTGTGTGTGTTTTATTATTGTTTTTTGTTGTTGTTGTTGTTCTTACTTATTTAAGCATGTGACAGTGTGAACGAGACGGGCACCACCGTGAGTAAACTCATGTATGCGTTTACTTACTTTTTTTTATTTACTTCTTTGATTGACCGTCGTCAAATGCAGACAACCAAAGTTCCTTTAGGGATTCATAAAGTATTGTTGTGTTGTATTTTACTGAATGGTCGTTTGATCCAAACGCACAAACGGTTAAAACTAAGCGCTCTTACTAAAAGGAAAATCAATTCTCGACAAAAATGCGCCCCCCCCCCCCCCCCCCCCCCGATCCCCTATTCCCAAAGAGATGCAAACAGTCGCTGTAAATGCTTGCAGTCAAGATTGTTTTGCTTGATTCATTTTATGTGCTGGCTGCTGTCTGTACCGTTAAATTGTAGATGAATTGCAACAAGCTCAAACTTGATGACAAAAATGGATAATGGATTTCTTTCGATCTAGTCGATTAGAACTACGTTTTTTTGTTCAGGCTGCATCCCCGAGGGGTTCCGCGGTGGGGGGGTAGGGGGGAAGGGGTAGGGGGAGGGGGGGGGGATAAAACAGGTCACATCCGATTCATAATAGCAAGCGATTCCAGCAGAGGCCGTTCTGCATGCTGAATATCAATTGCCCCACAAAGTATGTGTTGAGTGTGTGTGTGTGTGTGTGTGTGTGTGTGTGTGTGTGTGTGTGTATTCTCAAGCAACATTAGACAGAACGTAAGCATGAGGCTAACATCTCTCTCTCTCTCTCTCTCTCTCTCTCTCTCTCTCTCTCTCTCTCTCTCTCTCTCTCTCTCTCTTGTGGACGTGCATGTAAATTACACATCCAAATGTGATCTGTGACGTGTATGTAAATGACACATCACTGACTGGCCCATACCCAGAGCTGGGAGTGCTATGGGCCCAGTGGGAAGGCTGGTACCACACAGCCACGCTTCGTCTACTTCACGGACGCATCCTTGAGAGTGTACCTCTAATTACCCGACAAAACACGGCAGGTGCCGCAGTTCCCGGGCCTGATTAACACCGGGATAATTCTGACAGTAAGCGTGGTCTGCGGCCCTGTCAAGCAGCCTAATCTCAAACCGAAATGGACCTCCATAGCATTATCAGCTGTCATCCTATTGTTGCATAAACAATGCAATTGTCTCGGCTTCTGTGGTCCTTCGTGCTATGCCCTAGTACTGACCTCATTCTCGGTGCTCCTGCCTCCTTCCTTGCGGTTCTGATCAAATCCGTCAACGTCAGTCTCCCGGGTTCCACACAGGAAGATTGATGGAGGGACGTAGAAGCCTGTCATTGGCGGGAGCTGTCATACGCGACTTACTCGTGTTTGTCGCGACATAAAAAAACACGTGTATTGTCGCGGCAAGCATACTTTTGTCGCGACAAAAGAAGTGTATTGTCACGACACAGACGTGTTTGTCGCGACAAAAGTAAGATTATCGCGACAAAATTATGTCTGTCGCGACATACATATTTTTGCCGCGACAAAACACGTGACAAAAATGATAATTGCGGCAGCTCCCGCCGGTGACAGAGGCGCCTGCTCTATGAAGGGGACGCTCACTCGCTCTGACTCCGCGAATTAGCTCGCTAACACTGTCGTCAGAAGGGGGCACAGAAGTAGCTGTTGTCCTACGTAGGTTGAATCAGAGCAGGTGTCACTGGCACCACCGAAGTGCAGTGTAGTGTACCCGTGTAGCGTTTCCTTCGGATGGCGGCCCAGCAACGATCCGACGTCACTTCCTGTGGACCTCAGAGGGCGGGGCCTCGATGCGGGATGAGTCTCAGTGTGAAGTAGGGCTGCCGGGACGAGCGGCGCGGGAGCAATGCCTCAGAGGTCGACACAGATCATGGGACAGCAAAAGATAAATAATCAAATAAAAGTACGTTTTGATCTTGAATTTGGGCACTGTGTGCTTGGGGAGGGTAGGGTGGGCGAGGGGTGTGTGCGTGTGTAGGAGGGGGAAGGGGGGGGAGGGGGGTTGGAGGGCACGTTGTTATGCCGGTG
>JABMCL010002055.1:1355000-1360000 GCA_018857735.1 Alviniconcha marisindica | reverse complement strand
ACATTCTCTCCCTATGATGGTCCTAAACTCTGTCTTTTCAAGCCTGTCACAGAAGAGGAGATTCGTTAGCTCATTGTTGAATCACCTACCAAAACCTGCATGTTAGACCCCATCCCTACTTCTCTCACTAAAGAATGCCTTTCCGATCTGCTGCCTCTTATCACAAGAATAGTAAACAGCTCTCTCTGTTCTGGAGTCGTCCCACCTCAGTTCAAGCAGGCCGTAGTAACCCCTCTGTTAAAGGAACCTGGACTGGATCCGAATGACTTGAAGAATTTTTGACCCGTGTCAAATCTGCCCTTCATCTCCAAAATCCTAGAAAAGGTAGTTTTAACATAACTGCAGAAACATCTATCAGAAAGCGATCTGCTTCAAATCAGGCAGTCTGCATACAGAAAGAACCACAGTACAGAGACAGCTCTACTTAGCGTTGTTGATGGTCTTCTCAGAAACGCCGATGACAGACTGGTCTCAGTGCTGGCTTTGCTAGACCTCAGTGCAGCATTTGACACGCTGGACCATCCCATACTGCTACAGAGGCTTGAGACTACATTTGGCATTTCTGGCACTGTCTTCACTGGTTTACGTCCTATTTGGAGGGCCGTGAACAGTCTGTGAAGGTTGACAACGTCTTGTCCTCTCCCAGCCCCCTTCAGTTCGGGGTTCCACAGGGTTCGGTCCTTGGGCCAATCCTGTTTACATTGTACTCTCAGCCCCTCTCTGACTTAATATGTCGCCACGAGTGTGATTATCACAAATACGCTGATGATACCCAGTTGTCAAAGAGGGCTCCTCCCGATCAGTTTCGGTCTCTTCTCTGTGATATCCAGACCTGCACTGAAAGTCTTGTAGGCTGGACATGTACAGCAACAAGCTCAAACTAAATGCAGAAAAGACCGAAGTTCTTCCCGTTGCAGCTACCTCCCGCTTTAGTTCTGTTGGCAGAGATAGACATAGGTGGCAAGCGCAACCATTAAGATCTTCAGTTAGGAACCTAGGAGTTCATCTCGATCAGACACTGTCTATGCAGCAACACATCAGCAGTGTATGCCATGCAGCATAACTAGAACTTAGAAGAATAGCTTCAATCCGACCATACTTGACTCAGAGTGCAACTGCCCAACTCGTTTCATCTGCCATAACATCCCGGCTTGACTACTGCAATTCCATCTTTGCAGGATTACCCTTGAAGCAGATTTCACGCTTACAGAGAGTCCAAAACAACGCTGCAAAACCTGTTCTTAGAAAGTACAAATATGATCATGTGACACCACTCCTGCAAGAACTGCACTGGCTTCAGATTAAATTCCGACTACAGTACAAGATAGCCACTTCTGTCTGTCGCTTTTTTGGCGGCTCTCTACCAGGTTATCTTTCTCAGACTCTGTGTGCATATGAGCCAACACGAAACCTTCGCTCATCGTGTGAGAAGCTCCTCAAAGTCCCAAAGCGCAACACCAAAACGTTCGGAGAGCGTTCCTTCAGCTTTCTTGCACCTTCTGTCTGGAACTCTCTGCCATCCGATCTCAGAAATTCTTCTACCCTTCCGCTGTTTAAATCCAGCCTCAAAACTCACTTGTTCACGACAGCTTTCTGCCAGTAGGATCTCTGCAGCCGAAGCGGTATCGAACCGAGGTCCTTCCGCTTACCAGCCTAACGCCTTACCGCTAGGCCAAACCGGCTCACTGGAATTCCCTAAGCCGAGGCTGAGCTGAGAGTTAAGTATCAAAGACCCGGCCAATCAAACCCTCTCACCGCTGCCCATCTTAATGCAGGAATCATTCTGGTGGTGACAGTGTAGCGATAGGTAAATAATCTCCCTCTTCCCCCCACCTCCATACCCCCTCCCCCCCCCCCCCACTTCTCCCCGTCCCTAATAAGCCTTATGGTTTCTGTGGACGTTAAGCACCATGTTTACTTACTTACTTACTTACAATCAAACCGTTGTGCTTGCAGCGACATGAACCAGGAGAGCATCTGGAGAACGTTCCTGGAGCCGGGCCCGCAGCGCATCGGGGGCAAGTACGTGAAGGCCATGTACCGGGAGTTCACCGACGCCACTTTCACCCAGCGGGTACCACGACCTGAGTGGATGGGGTTCCTAGGACCTTTCATCTCCGGGGAGCAAGGGGACACCATCCGGATAGTGTTCAAAAACATGGCGTACGAGGTGGGGCGAAACTTCTCGATGCATCCTCACGGGGCACAGTACACTAAAGAGAACGAAGGTGAGACAATTCTATTTCCTTCTCTGTTCTTTTCTTGTCTTTCGTCCGTCATTTCTACAGTCCTTCCTTCGGCTTCTGGGTTAGTTAGTTAATTAGTTAGTTGGTGCTTTGAGCCCAATCAATGTTTCTGGGTACATGTGCAGTTTTAAAGCGTAACACCAGAACTTTAAAGATATGGTGCAACGCACGTAGCCTTTCAAAGGAGCACTGTAATACCATCTGAGTTTAAATCTGTCTGATTTTGTGCTGTCACGTTTTGATGGGTGAATTGATTTGTTGAGTAATTAGGCGGTTGTTTTATCAGTCACAAACCAAGGCATGTGTTTTTGACAGGAACAGTTTTCCAGCCCAACTCGACCACTATAGCAGATTTTTTTTTTTTTTTTTTTAAAGGGGTCATCACAGTTGCACAAATCAACAATCATTTGCATGGTACATAAATGTGTTGACTTCAACTCAGTTATCGTATAAAGTGTACATCAGTTACACATACATTACACAAATCTGCACACAGACAAACAGACAGACGCACGCACATACGCACGCACACGCACGCACGCACACAACACGCACACGCACGCACGCACGCACGCACGCACGCACGACACGCACGCACGCACGCACGCACGCACGCACGCACTACGCCACCACGCACGGACGCACGCAGCCGCACGCACGCACGCACGCACGCACGCACGCACACACACACACAACTGACACTCACACTACTCACAGATCTAATGACAAAACTGGCCATTAGTGTTAGCTGGACCGAAAGTACAGAGGAAAGAGGAAAGTTGAGATGTGATGGGAGTCAAGTAAGACAAACTGCAATAGCCTTATATCGCAGGGGGAAAAAATGGCCACATCTCTCTACTGGCTCCCAATCCCACACAGAATTCACTAAAAAAAAAAAAAGACAAAAAAAAAACAAAACAAAAAAACAAAAAAAAAACAAACTCTGCTATAAATGTATTACGCGCACTGTTCCGTCTTATCTGTGACTGTCTTCAACTTTGCACACCCTCCCGTACGCTCCGCTGCTTTTAATACTGCCCGCCTCCGAATTCCCCGTATTCCCTGTGTCGGACTTTCCACTGTTGGTGCCCGCGCCTTTTCGGTCTTCGGCCCCTCAGCATGGAATGACCTTCCCTTTCCTCCCCGACAGAAACTCTGTCTGGACTCCTTTAAAGCTCAAGACATTTCTTTTCCCAGAACAACAGATCTGCCATGTTTTCCATTCCTGACTGCTATCTTCCTCCGCCTCAAGTCTCTGTTTGTTGTCTGTATAAGCTGTGTGTAAATTAAGTTTTGTATAGTCAGTACACTCGTGTGTGTGTATGTGTGTGTGTGTGTGTGTGTGTGTGTGTGTGTGTGTGTGCGTGCGTGCGTGCGTGCGTGCGTGCGTGCGTGCGTGTGTGGTGTGTGTGTGTGTGTGTGGTGCGTGCGTGCGTGCGTGCGTGTAAATGAAGTTTTGTATAGTCGATATAGTGCGTGTGTGTGTGTGTGTGTGTGTGTGTGTGTGTGTGTGTGTGTGTGTGTGTGTGTGTGTGTGTGTGTGTGTGCACGCGCGTGTGTGTGTTGTGCGTGCGCGCGTGTATTTGTGCTTAGCACAGTCTCGACGGACTGGATTTTGCGCTTTATAGATACTTTAATTATCAACTCATGATAAGTATATAGCGCTTTTGTATTTCCACCGAAGTGGTGTATTTACAGGCGGTAATTGGTGATGACGACGTTTTGCTGTTGTATTGTTCTGAGCAAGCGGGAGTCAGAAAAAGAGCGAGGTGTAGGCAACGAGTCGAACCGTGCACATGTAGCACCAAAGAAGCACGTAGACACCGAATCGGTTTACCTCACGGAAGTACATTCACTCCACCACGTCTGCCTGTCATTGTTCGTTTGTGCATTGACCTGTTTGTTTGTCGCGTGAAAAGGTGGTTGCCCTGAGAGTTTGCATTGCCTTGTGTCATCTGATTAAAATCGGCGTTTGTTTGTTGTTGTTGTTGTCTTTAATGTTTATCTGTGTGTGTGTGTGTGTGTGTGTGTGTGTGTGTGTGTGTGTGTGTGTGTGTGTGTGTGTGTGTGTGTGTTTGTGTGTGTGTGTGTGTTTGTGTGTGTGTGTGTGGGTGTTCTTCTTTTTCTTTCATTCATTGCCTGTTAGTGCTTTGATCTATTTCTGTGTCGCTTAAAAAGGTGTTTGCATTGAAAATTTGCATTGCCTAGTGTCGCATAATTAGATTCGGCGTTTCTCTGGGATTTAAAAATAAATAAATGTCAATGTGTTTTTAATTTGAATTTGGTGTGTGCTTTTGATCTTGTTTCAGAACACTTGTGGCGGTCAAAGCAGATTAAAACTAGCGTCAGGGCCCTGCGGGCAGGCCCCTCAAGTCGCCCCTGAGCGTTAGGCATTCCGCTGCACTGCGATCGAGAGGTTGATAATTTAAGTAGGGAATAGAGATGATGTAGATCCCTCCCGCGGGTGAAAAAAGGATCGGTGTTCACTCAGCCGGAAACAAATCCACGCTCGAGTTGTAGGATGGACCCCGCAAATCCCGGCACTCCCTCGGTTTCGACACGGATTAACGTGCGACTCGCCACCCACATTGATCATTAACCCCTTCCCTAGGATCCGGATGTCATTCTTAACACACACACAAAATATATTTTACATCAGCTCCTTCTTGTCTGTCCTCTTCTTTTGTTGTCTCTCTCTCTCTCTTCTTACACCAGAAGAAGATTTTATTGGCGAAAGCGCTTGGGTGCTGTGGT
>JABMCL010002055.1:1260000-1352500 GCA_018857735.1 Alviniconcha marisindica | reverse complement strand
ACGCTGTACTGTAACGTTGTGTTGGTGCAGGAGCGCTGTACTGTAACGTTGTCTTGGTGCTGGAACGCT
Organism: Alviniconcha marisindica; assembly: GCA_018857735.1. Taxonomy (NCBI): domain Eukaryota; kingdom Metazoa; phylum Mollusca; class Gastropoda; family Provannidae; genus Alviniconcha; species Alviniconcha marisindica. The sequence goes on along the minus strand of JABMCL010002055.1, from coordinate 1,352,431 downwards.
GTACTGTAACGTTGTCTGGGTGCAGGAACGCTGTACTGTAACGTTGTCTTGGTGCAGGAGCGCTGTACTGTAACGTTGTCTTGGTGCAGGAACGCTGTACTGTGACGTTGTCTGGGTGCAGGAGCGCTGTATTGTAACGTTGTCTGGGTGTAGGAACGCTGTACTGTAACGTTGTGTTGGTGCAGGAGCGCTGTACTGTAAAGTTGTTTTGGTGCAGGGGCTGTACTATAACGTTGTATTGTGCAGGAGCGCTGTATTGTAACGTTGTCTTGGTGCAGGAACGCTGTACTGTGACGTTGTCTAGGTGCAGGAACGCTGTACTGTAACGTTGTTTTGGTGTAGGAGCGCCGTACTGTAACGTTATCTCGGTGCATGAGTGCTGTACCGTAACGTTGTCTTGGTCCAGGAGCGCTGTAACGTAACGTTGTCTCGGCGCAGGAGCGCTGTAAGGTAATGTTGTCTTGGTGTATGAGCGCGTGCTGTAACGTAACGTTGTCTCGGTGTAGGAGCGATGTACCGTAACGTTGTCATGGTGTAGGAGCGATGTACCGAAGGGCTGGTTAAGCGTTAACGTTGTCTTGGTGTAGGAGCGCTGTAAGACGTGGGTAAGCGATGTACGTACGTTGTCTGGGTGTAGGAGCGCTGTACCGTAACGTTGTCTTGGTGTAGGAGCGCTGTAGCGTAACTATTGGTGTAGGAGCGATGTACCGTAACGTTGTCTTGGTGTAGGAGCGCTGTACCGTAACGTTGTCTTGGTGTAGGAGCGCTGTACCGTAACGTTGTCTTGGTGTAGGAGCGCTGTACGTAACGTTGTCTTGGTTAGGAGCCTGTACGTAACGTTGGTCCTTGGTTTTTTGGTAGGAGCGCTGTAAGGTAACGTTGTCTTGGTGTAGGATCGCTGTACCGTAACGTTGTAATTGGTTTTTTTAGGAGCGCGGGGTTTTTGGTTAACGTTAAATTTTCGGTTCCCTCTGTCCCCAGGAGCGCTGTACCGTAACGGTGTCTCGGCGCAGGAGCGCTGTGTCTTGGTGCAGGAGCGCGCGCTGTAACGTAACGTAATTGTCTCGGTGCAGGAGCGCTGTACGTTGACGGCACGAGCGGCGCGGCCAAGCTGGACGAACAGGTTGCCCCTGGACAGACCTACACCTACGAATGGCTGGTGTCTGACACTGCATCCCCCACACCCGACGACCCGGAATGTCTGACCTGGGTGTACCACTCCCACGTCAACACCGCCAAAGACACCAACTCGGGACTCATCGGCGTTCTGCTCACCTGCAAACCTGGTAACTTCATTTCTCGTTTAGTTTTGTTGTATTCCATTCCGCCTTCAGGAAAACTAGTGCAACTGAGATCGATTCGAAACTCGGCTAGTGTATTCTGATACTGACGTGAAAGTATGTTTGCAAAGGGTCTTGAAAAAGTACGGACATGAACTGTGAAAAATGTGCATAAACCTGTCAGTATATCACCTCCATATTTGTTGCTACCAGGCGGCCTTGCCAGAATCTCACAGAACTTTCAAGAGCAAATGGCCATGCTGCTGTTTGTGTCTGACGAGAATGACAGCTGGTACATTGACATCAACATCCAGTACGCTAATCTCGTACCGACACAGTCGCAGACTTTGGAAGACCTCAAGAACGACGAAGACTTCAAGGTACGTACTACTGTAGCCCTGTCACACCTGGTTACCCAGAGACAGCAATGTGCCCTTCGCTCTCCTCCACTCAGTCCAATCACAGAGAGAGAGAGAGAGAGAGAGAGAGAGAGAGAGAAGAGAGAGAGAGAGAGAGAGAGAGAGAGAGAGAAAACTCGAACTCGAAAACTTTAATACTCAAGGATAGTAGCGTCAGGTCCATGATGGAGATGGAGAGCTAAGCCATTTATCTGTTTTTGGTTGAGCTATGTTGTTTCCGGTTTTGGTCCCCCCCCCCCCCCCCCGCTCCCGCACCCCCCCCCCCCCCCACCCTCTCCGAAAAGGTACTGGCGGGGACCGAGATCCCAGGAGGTGGAGGAAGAGGGAGACTGTAATAACGCTACAGTCACCACCAGAATGACTCCTGCATTAAGATGGGCAGCGATGGGAGCCATTTTAATGTTTCATTCATTGGGAGGAACAAAGTCACAAGACAGTGTCTGCAGACCACAAATTTTGAAAAGAGAGGAGAACCGAAGCGGAATCGAACCACACACACACACACACACACACACACACACACACACACACACACACACACACACACACACACACACGAACCGAGGTCCATTTGCCTACTAGCCTAACGCCTTGTCGACAGGCAAAAACCGGCTCACATTGCCAGTTGTAGTTGTAGTTTGGTGAATGTGAATATTGACATGTGCTTTCTGTTGTCCATTTTTTAACTTGTTTGCGCTTGCTGTAAGATTAATTGTGTTGTGTCCGGAGCACAGCACCAGTGGTTTTCTTGTGATTTGGTGACGTGTAATTAATTGGCGTGGAAGAATTTTGAATGCGTGATTTGGTCGTCCTGAGTGACCCTACGCGGTAGGCGGGACGTTAAAATCCAAGAACTAGCTCACGGATTAGCGTCAGATAAATTCTGCGTTGTGCCGATTACAGTTTAACGTTGATCTTTTCTCGGAGGCCACAGTGGCAAAATGCTTCAAACACTGCATTATGATAACCTTCACAGAGCTTCATACGTTAACATCTCTTTTTAAAGTGGACCTCTTTCACTGAAGCTATCTAGCGAAATGTTTCAAACACTGCATAATGATAATGTGCATAGGCATTCGCAATTTAACATACATTTCCGCGACCTTGACCTGAATTGATGGTCGCGGATATATCCTAAAAGAAAACATGGAAGTTGTATTTTTTAGACAAGCTGACAACTTAGTGGGCTAGCTTAGAACCGTTAGAACTGTGGTCAGTAAATTAAATTCAAAAGGAAATTGATGTCAGGTGCCTGTAATAGTGTGGCACCGACACATTGACACGAGTTTGACGTCATAAACAAAAACAAAAAACAAAACAGCAAAAACAAAAAACAAAAAAAAACAAAAACAGAAATAAACAAACAAACAAACAAACAAACAAGCAAACAAAAAATAGAACAAAAAAGGTGGGGCTGGGGGAAGTATGTATACAGCAGCTTCTGCATATTCGTATTTTTCATAAGGCCGTCTGGCAAATACTAGAACAAAATTCAAGACATTGTTTCGCGCACGTGCAGCAAACACTGTGTCCCACTCTCATTACAGTTCAGTAACCTGATGCACGGGATGAACGGCCGCGTGTACGCTCACCTGGGCGGCCTTGATGTGTGTGTCGGCGACAAGGTCCTCTGGCATCTCATTGGCTTCGGTAACGAGATCGACATCCATACGTTCCGCATCAGTGGTCACTCCTTCCTTAACGATAAACACAGGTATGGCAAGAGTGTTATCCTCTCGTTCATAACCAACACAGACACTACAACAAAACATTTGTTATTATCCTTTGACACTCCAGTAGGCAGCACACGAACCCCGCATCAGTAGTCGGACCTTCTTTTTCGACAAACACAGGTATTGCAAGGGTGTCATCTCGTTCAGTAACCAACACAGACATTTCATCATTTATCTTTTTTATATTATCGTCTGACTCTCGTTAGTAAGCAGCACATGAACATAAACAGTTTCATGATCCTCTCGTATGGGACGGAGAGGGGGGAGCGGGGGGGGGGGGGGGGGGGTTGGAATGGACGTAAATATCTTACCACAGTCCTGAAAATAGTGGCATTAGCTTCTGAGAATTGTAACAAGCCCATTTGGGGGCAGACAGGTCCGAACGTCCATGCCGATGAGTGAAGTACGAACTCAGAACTGAGGCGTAGAGGGGGCAAAGGCTTTGTGCAAAGCAGTACACTTCTGTGCATCTGCAGTTCCCTGTTGGACTTGACCCTTTAACCCCTTCACTGCCCCAGCTGTAAAATGTCCGGGCTGAAAAGTGCACACATACACGCATGCAAACAGGATATTTGATGTTCCTGTTACAGATATACTTTTAATTATGTGAAGTTTGATGGAAGCCCTGCCAGGTGCTCGTGCGAAGGTGGGGAAAGAGCCTTAATGATTTCAAGTTTGCCATTTTTATTGGTCATTTTTCGAGTGACGATGTGACAAGCATGGCAGTGAAAAGGTTAAAGTGCCCCAGCCAGAGCCCCCTAAAAGTTGTGATAGGGTAGTTCCGTTGGCAGCCATTAATGGTGGTGGTGGTGGTGGTGGGGGAGGGGGGGGGGAACTGGGTTAGGGGCAGTGGGGTTAAATCAAGTGATGTGTCCATGTGTCGTTCTCCATGTTTATGTACAGAGACATTGTACAGCGTCTGTGTATTGTTACCCCCTTACCCCTTTATACTGTAAAGCGCTTAGAGCTTTTAAGGACTGATGCTGGGAACAAACTGACCTTTGTGATTACTGCGCTGCACAGGGTAGACGCTATCGACCTAAACCCCGTGGACTTAGTGACGGCAACCATGGAGGTGCAGACCCCTGGACGATGGCTTGTCTCATGCAATACCCTCTCGCACATCAAAGGTAACAAACAATAATAATAATAATAATAATAACGTGAAGGAGTTCACTAAAGTAACTGAGACTGAAAATGAGGTTGTGTTCTCTATAAAAATATAAAAAATCTACGGCGCAAATATTTTTGCAGAATCAAAACTCCACGCGCTAGCACACTCTATTCACCGCACGCACGCACGCACGCACGCACGCACGCACGCTCGCACGCTCACGCACGCACACACATGCACACACATGCACACACATGCGCATATGTATACACACACACACACACACACACACACACACACACACACACACACTCCGCAGCACCGCACGCACGCACACGACACGCACGCACGCACGCACGCACGCACGCACGCACGCACACACACACACACACACTACACACACACACACACACACACACACACACACACACACACACACACACACACACACACACACATACACACGTAGGCCTTCACATAATCTTTGCTCGCAGAAATGGTGGCCACAGATTTTGTGAAAAGACCTGTCTGAACAGGAAAGCCTTCAATCGTTTCAAAAGCAACCTGAGAGACCGGGTGGAGCGCATATGGGCTTTTCTGAGCGCATAAATACTATCTCGAACTGAACTGAACTGAACTGGTAACCCCTTTATTAAGCTACAAAAAGACACTGAAACAACAGTTAAATGGTGAAAAACGATGAAAAATGAGATGGAAAGTTAAAACACTTATCTGTTTTTGGTTGAGCTATGTTGTTTTCCTGTCCAGTGCTTGGAAGAATGTTCATTTTTCATTCTTCATCTGAAGTTTTTTTAGATTAAAAATAAATAAATCAAGTCTAACTTCGATTCTCAACGCCTGTCTCCAGGAGGCATGGTGGCTATCATGAACGCTGAGAACTGCAGCAGTCCGGGTGGGAAGTCCCATGTACCGCCCTTCCAGTCCCAGCGCGCCAAGCAGTACTACATTGGCATCGAAAATGTGAACTGGGACTATGCTCCTACGGGACAGAACCTCTTTGACGGGGGCAACTTGGTCGCGCCGAACAGGTACCAAGCTCTCTCTCTCTCTCTCTCTCTCTCTCTCTCTCTCTCTCTACTCATCACACACACACTCACACACACACACACACACACACACACACACACACACACACGCGCGCGCGCGCGCGCGCACGCTCGCACGCACGCACGCACGCACACACACACACATCGTATAATACGGCTTCATCTATAAAAATGCAAATGTCTGTATTCGTCCTTTTCATCAATGTTTCTTGTCTATCATACGGCTTCATCTGTAAAAATGCAAATGTTCGTATTCGTCCATTTCATTAACGTTTCTTGTCTATGATTACGGCTTCATCTGTAAAAATGCAAGTGTTCGTATTCATCCTTTTCCTCAAATGTTCGTGACTCGTATCCCACCAGCCCTTCGGAGAAGTTCTTCAAGGCAGACGGGACACGCGTGGGCGGCGTGTACACCAAGGCGTTGTTCCGGGAGTACGAGGACGTCACCTTCACCAAGCAGAAGACGCGAGGAGCGGAGGAGGAGCACCTGGGCTTCCTGGGTCCTGTGCTACGTGTGGAGGTGGGCGACACCTTGGTTCTGACGCTGAAGAACAACGCCAACATGCCCTTCTCCATCCACCCGCACGGGGCCAGCTTCATCAAGTTTGGGGAAGGAGCGCTGTACAACGACAGCACCAGCGGAATCTGTGAGTCACCACCGTCGCCAACACTATATGCCTCGCTGTCCGGTTCAGTGTTGCTTTGAGTCCACAGAAACCACAGAAACCGTAGGCTTATTTGGGACGGGAGCCCAGGACGGCCGCCTCGACTTTCGCACAGTTCTTGAGCTCTGTTGTTGTTGTTGTTGTTGAAGTGTTGCTTTACGTCCACAGAAACCGGAGGCTTATTAGGGACGGGAGCCCAGGACGGCCACCTCGACTTTCACACAGCTCCTGAGCTCTGATGAGCTCTGAACGTATGCCTCGCTTTTCAACACCCTTCCTCCATACTCTACTATAACTGGTTACGCCATTGAAGCACAACATATCTCCACGCATCTGTCTACCGAAATCGCCCCATAATTTCTCACGCTGTCGGCGCCCTCCGCAAAATCCGCAAAAGACCGTAGAAGGAGCATAGCGTCGAAGCACGCACGAAAACATCGGGCACGTCTACCGCGGCAACAAATTGAATTCCGTCTCGATTGGAGCGATTTTGGTTTTGTTTGTGTCGGCCTACGTAAGCACTGTAAGCGGTTATATGAGAAACACATCCTGATATAATCTGAGTAGCCTGCCGTGCATGGTTACAAACGTACAGCCATTTGAGCACCAGCGGAGACCTGTGGCGTAACCAATTATTGCAGTGGTTGGAGGAAGCCGGTCGTAAACTGATGCTGGGAGTTGGGGGTGCGTCGCTTGTATCCTATTCATTTCGTTGTAGCGGTTCAGCTGAGTCTGTATCGCAGTGACGCTCTTCTCTCAACAAGAGGGCGGAAACGTCCTTTTGAAGCAGTTTGGGTACACCTCGCGGGGACAGCCTTTGTGGTTTCTATAGACAAAGGCACTGGATTTGTTGGACTTGCTTCATTGTTGTCTGTTCCGAAGGGAGGCCGTGGATGTCTTGGATGTCTTCCCTCTGTCCGGGATCTCAAGGCTGTCGTCTCGCAACATGTGTGACGGCAGCCAGGCGGTACACTTCGAGTTGTATAACGTTGGTTAAAAAGGAACGCTTATGTGAACTAGATAACACAAAACATGCACACATTTTTTTATTTTTTTTTTATTGAAAACAACAAACAGGGAGACAACATACTTAAACAAACAATGACAGAAATTAAATTTGATTTACTTAGCTTAAAGTTGGTGAAGAAGTTTTACTGTGTTGATCTGCGGTGTCTAATTAAAATAAGCGGGGTTTTTTTTTGCCTTCTCTTTTCGTGTGTTTTTACTCTTGTTTCAGAACACTAGCAGTAATATAAACTTTGTTGGCCTAGCATTCTTGTAGTTGTGACCATGTTATAGTTATGATCATCCTATGACCATCTTATAGTTACGATCCTATCTTATAGTTATGATCATCTTATAGTTATGATCATCTTATAGTTATAGTTATGATCATATTATAGTTATGGTTATGATCATCCTATGACCATCTTACAGTTACGATCACATCTTATAGTTATGATCATCTCGTAGCTATGTAGTTATGACCATCTTATAGTTATAATCATCTTGTAGTTATGATCAACTCGTTCACTGCGCCCAGATCACAGTGACGACTTCGTGCGGCCTGGCGTTGTGATCACGACTTACTGGTACATACCTGAGTCCATGGGGCCCGGGCCTGAGGATCCGCCCTGCATCCTTCGCCTGTATACGTCATCATCGCGTGACTTCAGGCGTGACGCCTACACGGGGCTCGTCGGGCCAATGCTGATTTGTCGCCAGGGAGCTTTAGATGAACACGACAGACAGGTACGTGTGGCGTCGTCCTAGTACGTGTGTGCTGTGTGTCTGTCTGTATAGCCGTCTCCAACATATTATATACTTTGGGTTAATTACATGTATGCGTGCGCGTGCGCGCGCACACACACACCACACACACACACACACACACACACACACACACACACGCCCGGACGCACGCTCGCACACACGCAAGCACGCACTCACACGCACGCACGCACGCTCGCACGCATACACATATACGTACATACATACATACAAACATACATACATACATGTGTGTGTATGTGTGTGTGTGTGTGTGTGTGTGTGTGTGTGTGTGTGTGTGTGTGTGTGTGTGTGTCTGTGTCTGTGAGTGAGTGAGTGAGAGAAAGAGTTAGTTAGCAACTAAAAAAGTATTTTCTTCAGTCTCATTGCCCTGATTGCCCTGATATGCGACTGGTGTGTGTGTGTGTGTGTGTGTGTGTGTGTGTGTGTGTGTGTGTGTGTGTGTGTTGGTGTGTGCGTGTGCGTGCGTGCGTGCGTGTGCGAGTCTGTTGTGTGGTGCGTGCGTGTGTGTGTGCATTCATGTTGTATGCGTTGAATTTTGACAGTATGTACTTGTAAAGAACGTGTAAGCGTTTAGGGCCTGTGCGGGTTAGGCGCTCTAAGTATTCACTATTATTATTAATAGAAGTTTAACGTCCCGTCAATCGCACAGGGTCGCCTCAGAACGGTCAAACTCTGTCATAAGTGAATGCAAATTCAAAACTCAAATGCAAAACTCTTCTGCTGACCTGTTCACAGCGGCAGGTGGATCGCGAGTTCTTCTTGATGATGTCAGTGACGGACGAAAACTTGTCGTGGTACAGGGACCTCAACTTCCGGAACCTGCACGTGGACGTCAACTCCCCGGGTTTCGCCCTGTCCAACAAAATGTTTGGCAAGTAGCTCTACGCTGTCTTCACTGAAATCCAGCCTGAGTCCAGAGTTATGGAGAGGGAGTAGACAGCCTAATGACATAACTTTGCTCCCTCTTTCCCCTACGAATAGAAGGGGGAGTTGCTCGCCTTGACCATTTTGTTTTACGTCCACAGAAGCGAGGTTGCTTATTAGGGACGGGACAGGGGGGGAGGGGGGAGGGGAGAGGGCGAGAGAGTGGTGAAGGCTCGACCGCGGATACCGCCCGAAAAAGACCGGAGAGACCTTGGACCGCCGCCAGAACAGTGGAAGTGTTAAGGCGGTGTCCCCTCGCCATTGCCCAACGACTAGTGTACTGCGCAATTGCTGTTTCAACTGCCGTGTTGGGCAGAGTCACAAGGACAATGTCCGTTGCACTGCTTTTGAGGAACAACCCAAAGCGAAAGAAGTCCAGCTTTCGCAACCCAGCTCCACCTCCCTGCTTATGATCTCTTCTGGGCTAACTTGAGGGTCCAGCTCCACCTCCCTCCTCTTGATCTCGCCTGGAACCCTGAGTTGCTTGCCAATTGTCTGTCTTTTTATTCGTTTTTAATTGTTGTTATGCCAGCCATCACTGGCTCTGATGTAACCCACGTAGTGCTGACGGAGCTAAATAACTAATTATTGTTGTCATGTCTAGTGATGATAATTTTATGTGATGTTAGGGTATATGGGAAGTAACTCGTATAATTTTAATATTACCTTTCTAAATTAAGATTGCACGAGTAACTTTCCTTCAAGATTACACGAGTAACTTCCCTTCAACTTCTAACGCTTGTATGTAATTAATCACTATATACGACAACTCCACGTACTTACACACATGTGCCGGTGCATGCAGGATTCAATGGCTACGTGTTCGGGAACCAGCCCGGGCTGAATATGTGTCTGGGCGATCGCGTGGCGTGGCACGTGTTCAGCGTGGGATCGGAGAAGGACATCCACACTGTCTACTTCCATGGCCAACCCCTGACCTTAATGGACACACACCGCAGCTCCAGCTTCGTCCTGCCGGGCTATTTTAGAACACTGCTCATGAAGGCCCAGAACCCAGGTAGGGCGTCGGGTTTAATGTGCTGGGTTTAAACAAAACTTTGTCGTAGTGGTTGGTGCATCAGATCAAAATGTGTTCATACTTCTTTTGATAGAGAACTGTTGAGCTGCCCAACAAGCAGCGGAACGAATGATTTAAGTACAGCCCTCACATCAAACGCACAAAAGACACAGACCGTCCATATATTTTGTACTCAGCAAACCGAATGATGATAAGATCCAAAGGTTCAAAAGAATGCTATTTATTAGGACAAAACCAAACCATCAAATTTGCGGGGTAACCGCCTTTGTCAAGCTACAGAACAACACTTAAACAACAGCTAAACGGTCAAAATTCCAATGATGATAAGAATGGTTAGACTATACCTAGCAGCTGTACTGTCACCACCAGCTTGACACTTGCATTAAGATGGGCAGCGATGAAAGCATTTTAATGTTTCGTTAATTGTGACGGACAAAGTCATAAGACAGTGCCCACAGACCACAACTATTGAGGACGTACCTCTGGTGGAGTTTATGTACCTTGTATTCGCTTTCATGCCTTGTTGTTCTTTTTGTGACTATAGAATGAGGTTGGCGGTCGGTTCTCTGTCTTGCTGTTCTTGTTGTGACAATAGTGAGGTTTGGTGCGGTCGGTTGTCTATCTTGCTGTTCTTATTGAGACTATAGTGAGGTTGTGGTCGGTTGTCTATATTGCTGTTCTTGTTGTGACTGTAGTGAGGTTGTGGTCGGTTGTCTATCTTGCTGTTCTTATTGAGACTATATGAGGTTGTGGTCGGTTGTCTATCTTGCTGTTCTTATTGAGACTATAGTGAGGTTGTGGTCGGTTGTCTATCTTGCTGTTCTTGTTGTGACTGTAGTGAGGTTGAGGTCGGTTGTCTATCTTGCTGTTCCTGTTGTGACTGTAGTGAGGTTGAGGTCGGTTGTCTATCTTGCTGTTCTTGTTGTGACTGTAGTGAGGTTGAGGTCGGTTGTCTGTCTTGCTGTTCTTGTTGTGACTGTAGTGAGGTTGATGGTCGGTTCTCTGTTTTGCTGTCCTTGTTATGACTATAGTGAATTTTGTTGTGACTATAGTGAGGTTGTGGTCGGTTGTCTATCTTGCTGTTCTTGTTGTGACTATAGTGTGAGGTCGATGGTCATTTCTGTCTTTTTGTGACTATAGTGAGGTTGATAGCCGGTTCTCTGTCTTGCTGTTCTTGTTGTGACTATAGTGAGGTTGATAGTGGGTTCTCTGTCCTGCTGTTCTTGTTGTGACTGTAGTGAGGTTGATAGTCGGTTCTCTATCTTGCTGTTCATGTTGTGACTATAGTGAGGTTGATAGTCCGTTCTCTGTCCTGCTGTTCATGTTGTGACTATAGTGAGGTTGATAGTCCGTTCTCTGTCCTGCTGTTCATGTTGTGACTATAGTGAGGTTGATAGTCGGTTCTCTGTCTTGCTGCTCATGTTGTGACTGTAGTGAGGTGAGTCGGTTCTCTGTCTTGCTGTTCATGTTGTGACTGTAGTGAGGTGTGTCGGTTCTCTGTCTTGCTGTTCATGTTGTGACTGTAGTGAGGTGAGTCGGTTCTCTGTCTTGCTGTTCATGTTGTGACTGTAGTGAGGTGTGTCGGTTCTCTGTCTTGCTGTTCATGTTGTGACTGTAGTGAGGTGTGTCGGTTTGCTGTCTCGCTATGAACAGAGTGGGGCTACGGTCGGTTTGCTGTACTTGACTTGAATAAAGTGGAACCGTGGGTTGACCAGGTCAGTGGGCCCTGGTGTGCCGGACCAATAACCACTTCAATAACGGGATGAAGGAGCTGTTCAACGTCAACAAGTGCGGACTGAATCGGGACTTCACCGTGGAGTTCCAGCGTGGAGGGAAGCAACGGGTTTACTTCATACAGGCGGAGGAAGAGCTCTGGGACTACGCTCCTTCCGGGATGGACCGTATCTCCGGCGTCCCTCTCGCTCAGCCGGGAAAGTCAGTGCCGTAGTGGGAAGTAGTCATGCTTGCAGAGCATGTAGTAATATTAATTTGTAAAGCGCATTCTAATGGCGCACGCTCATGCATTCAGGCGCGCGTAGACACACACACACACACACACACACACACACACACACACACACACACACACACACACACACACACACACACACACACACACACACACACACACACACACACACACACACACACACACACACACACACACACACCACACACACCACATCACACCTACGCCACCATCGCTCTCTCTCTCTCTCTCTCTCTCTCTCTCTCTCTCTCTCTCTCTCTCTCTCTCTCTCTCTCTCTCTCTCTCTCTCTCTCTTTCTCTCTCTCTCTCTCTTTCGCTCTCTCTCTCTAGATTGTCTGTTCTGTATATAAGCATAAAGACTACATAAAAGAGTCTAAATCTGGCGTCGCACATATTTGTATGGTCCGGCACACTGCACTGTGACAACCCTACATAAAATAACTTCCACTGAAATAGCTAGAGTATTCTGGCCGAAATATTCCAAAATCGGAGCCATACAAAGGGAAGTCTTCGATCCCTGCACTGTTTGTCCCCCCCCTTCCCCTCCCCCCCCCCCCCCCCCCAGCTTAACTCTCTAGGGCTCATACAGTATACGGCCTACAGTAATATATACGCAACTGTACATTCACCAGTCCATAAATTGAGAGGACTACGTGAGTTCCTTTAACTGTCTTATGGACACAGTGCATTCTGCTTTTGATTCGCAGCCCGGACCTATCTTGAAATAGAGTATTCACAGAAGTATATAGCTTATAATAATATAATTATATGCAACTGTATATTCACCATTCCTTATTTTCAGAGGACTGCGTGAGTTCCTTTAACTGTCTTTTGGACACAGTGCATTCTGTTTCTCCTCCTTATCTTGAAATAGAGTATTCACACAGTATACAGCCTATAACAATATAATTATACGCAACTGTACATTTACCATTCTATAATTTGAGAGGATTGCGTGAGTTCCTTTAACTGTCTTTTGGACACAGTGCATTCTGCTTCTCCTTCGCAGCCCGGACTTATCTTGAAATAGAGTATTCACACAGTATACTGCCTATAAGAATATAATTATACGCAACTGTACATTCACCATTCCATAATTTGAGAGGATTGCATGAGTTCCTTTAACTGTCTTATGGACACAGTGAATTCTGCTTCTGATTCGCAGCTCAGACCTATCTTGAAATAGAGTATTGACAGAAGTATACAGCCTATGATAATATATATGCAACTGTACATTCACCATTCTATAATTTGAGAGGATTGCGTGAGTTCCTTTAACTGTCTTATGGACACAGTGCATTCTGCTTCTGATTCGCAGCTCAGACCTATCTTGAAATAGAGTACTGACAGAAGTATACAGCCTATAATAATATATATGCAACTGTACATTCACCATTCTATAATTTGAGAGGATTGCGTGAGTTCCTTTAACTGTCTTATGGACACAGTTCATTCTGCTTTTGATTCGTAGCCCGGACCTATCTTGAAATAGAGTATTCACAGAAGTATAAAGCCTATAATAATATATATGCAACTGTACATTCACCGTTCCATAATTTGAGAGGATTGCGTGAGTTCCTTTAACTGTCTTATGGACACAGTGCATTGTGCTTCTCCTTCGCAGCGCGGACTACATCTTCACAAGGTCGGACGGACCGTACCTGGGCAAAGTTTACAAGAAAGCTCGCTATCACCAATACACAGACGGGACCTTTACGACAGAAATCTCACGAAACGCATCCGATGCGTATCTTGGCGTTCTGGGACCACTCATCGTGGCCGAAGCTTACGACACTATTTTGGTCCAGTTTAGGAACAAAGCGTCCAGGCCGTATTCGATGCACGCTCAGGTACCGGCTCACCTCATCGAACGCACGATTGTGTTATTCTGTTCGGTTGATTTATACTGCTGACGATGTGTGTGTGTGTGTGTGTGTGTGTGTGTGTGTGTGTGTGTGTGTGTGTGTGTGTGTGTGTGTGTGTGTGTGTGTGTGTGTGTTGTGTTGTTGTGTGTGTGCGTTTGGTGTGGTGGTGTGTGTGTGGTGGTGTGTGTGTGTGTGTGTGTGTGTGTGTGTGTGTGTGTGTGTTGTGTTGTGTTGTGTTGTGATGTGTGTGTGTGTGTGTGTGTGTGTGTGTGTGTGTGTGTGTGTGTGTGTGTGTGTGTGTGCGTGCGTGTGTGTGTGTGTTATTGCAAAGCGCTCTGGGCTCCCACCTTGTGTGGCAGATGGCTGTAATACAAATCCCCCTCATTATCATCATTGTTATTATCAACTTCCAGGGTTTATTCTACGAAAAGGACTCGGAGGGTGCGATGTACGTGGCCAGTAACGGAGCCGTTCAGCCAGGAGAAACAGTATGGTACAAATGGACTGTCCCCGCGGACTTCGCACCAGCAGAAGGAGATCCCGCATGTATCAACCAAGCCTACTACTCCGCCATCGACCCCGCCAAGGACACCAACTCAGGACTCATAGGTTAGTTAGTTAGTTTTCGGATTTTAACGTCCAGTCACCTGACGACGAATCACACGTTCAAATGTCTTTGTCTTTTACCCCAGTTCAAAACACAAGTCACTAAATCACAAGTTTGTCTAATTCATTGTTACAACGTCCCAAACCAACCGTCCATCCATCTGTCACCTGAGAACAAACAGACAGTCTTTAAAATGTTCGCACCGTGCTTTTGGTGCTGCTGCACTTTATCGGGGAAGTCGGGTCGACACACTTTCCCAGTCCTACTAGTGTATGTAGTGTGTTCCTGTACACGTGTCTTGGTGTGATTGAGGAGAGAGAGAGAGAGGAGAGGGGGGGGGGGACGGAAATGGGAGCGGGGTGGGGGCCCGGCCGGGGTGGGGGTGGGGGTGGGGGGGGGGGTCGGGGCGGGGACCCGGCCAGGGTGGGGGTGGGGGGATTTTTGCGGGGACTGTCACTACGCTTCTGCGATTTCTAATTGCTTTGGGAGCTGTGACGTGACGTACGTAGCCAGATATAGCACCGAGCCAGAACCAATTCAAACCGGGATTTACTTTTTGCTAAAACAATGGTTAACGGATGTCGGGCTCAGAACTCCACCTCTCCTCTCCTCCCCTCCCCTCCCCTACCCCTACTTCAAACTTGTTGAATGTTCAACTGATTTTTTTCACACTGCATGCTCCCTACAATATTTCCCTACGCTTTGTGTAGTCATTGGACTGCACACATGCAGTCCCTACAATATATCCCTACGCTTTGTGTAGTTATTGAACTGCACACATGCAGCCCCTACAATATTCCCCTACGCTTTGTGTAGTTATTGGACTGCACACATGCAGTCCCTACAATATTTCCCTACGCTTTGTGTAGTCATTGAACTGCACACATGCAGCCCCTACAATATTTCCCTACGCTTTGTGTAGTTATTGAACTGCACACATGCAGTCCCTACAATATTTCCCTACGCTTTGTGTAGTTATTGAACTGCACACATGCAGTCCCTACAATATTTCCCTACGCTTTGTGTAGTTACTGAACTGCACACATGCAGCCCCTACAATATTTCCCTACGCTTTGTGTAGTTATTGAACTACACACGAATTGGCCAAAATGGCTGGCCCTCCTGTGCAAGGGAACTCAGTTCAGCCGGTATATGTCTCCTCTCTACAAACCCGAGCGACGTTCTTCTTCTTCTTCTTCTTCTGCTTCTCGGTCGCTGCTACACTCAGTGTCCAGTGTGAAAGATGAATGTGGCCGGTGACTGCGCCACTGAAAGTCCGGTCTGCAAGATAAACGTGGCCGATCCTCGTCTCCAGTTCCTCCCTGCTGCGGTAGGGTTTGGTGTGTAGATGGACTGTTGTTGGCCGCACATCTTGTCACGCAGCCGGCAGAAACGGGCACCTCTGCACTGTATGTCTGGTCTTCAAGATCGCAGTTGCAGGTTGGTGATGGTGCCAGCTTCCTCTTCCTGAAGATGTGGGCGTTGAGTCGGTTGTGGCCCGTGCGAAGTCCTCATGACGGCAACCTGCTGTTACCGACCGGTCGAGGCCGTGGAAGTCCACCCTCGCAACGCTTTGCCCCAGCAACCCGAACGACCAGGCTCAAGAGAGAGAGAGAGAGAGAGAGAGAGAGAGAGAGAGAGAGAAGACAGACAGACAGACAGACAGACAGACAGACAGACAGACACAGAGAGAGACAGAGAGACACAGACACACATACACACACACACACACACACACCAGCACGCACGCACGCACGCACGCACGCACGCACGCACGCACACACACACACACACACACACACACACACACGCATGCACGCACGCACGCACGCACGCACACCCACACACACACCCACACACACACACACAGACTGGCTATAACCATAAGGCGGGTTTGTGTCGGCAGGCCCGCTGGTGGTGTGTAAGCCAGGCGCCCTGCAAGGCTCCAACAGCCGGCAAGACGTGGGCGCGTCGTTCGTCCTCTTGTTCGAGGTGATCGACGAGAACGAGAGCTGGTACCTGGACGACAACATCAGGTTGTTCGGCAACAGCGCGTCCAAAAGCACTCCGGACTTTAAAGAGAGCAATTTGATGCATGGTAAGTTATTACTGGGGAGAGAGAGAGTGCGGGCGAGAGAGAGGGGGGGGAGGGGGGGGGAGAGAGATGGGGGGGGGGGGGATGGAGAGAGAGAGAGAGAGAGAGAGAGAGAGAGAGACAGACAGACAGACAGACAGACAGACAGACAGACAGACAGACAGACAGACAGACAGACAGACAGACAGACAGACAGACAAACAAACAGACGGACAGAGCGTGCAGGCGTTGATTAATTCTATGTGAATACAGTCATGTGGCTTGGTACAAACAAACAAAAAACAAAACAAAAAAGGCCTGCGCCGAGCCTCCTGACATTCTAGTGCATTATATACATGACCAGCAACGAAGTGATTCCTTTGTTTTCCTGCAGCCATCAACGGCTACATCTACAGCAACAACCCCCCGTTGGTGATGCCTCTGAACAGTATGATAGACTGGCACCTCATGGCCTTGGGCGGAGTGGTCGACATCCACTCCGTGCACTTCCACGGCAACGACGTTATTAAATTCCAGAACGGTCGCCACAACAGAGACGTCATCCAGCTCTTCCCCGGCGTCTTCGAGACTGTCCGGATGAACGCCACCATGCCTGGTCAGTGGCTGCTGCACTGTCACGTGCACGACCACCTCGTGGCCGGCATGGAGACCACCTACATGGTCCTCGAGCAGGGGAAGTCCACTTTTACACAGGCACGACCCGTGCAACCACATTTTACACAGAACTGGCACACTTTTACACAGCAATGGCATACTCTTACACAGAAACGGCCCTTTTTTACACGTGAACGGCACACTTTTATACAGGAAGTGACCGAACGGCCCACTTTTACACAGGAAGTGCCCACTACTAGAACCACACCACGGGCAACTAGAAGACCTCACAGTTCCTATTACACCTGGAAAAGATCTCATGTACGAGGCTAAATGCAGGGTCAGCATTGTACCTGTAAGTTTCAAGTTCAGTCAAGTACAACTTAACCTCAAGGACAAACGCACTTCTGTAGTTTGAAATTTATACACCAAGTAGCACCCATTGAGAGCAAGCAGTCTTCAATACCTCCAGCCCCGTGGCGCTTTGGGGGGGGTGGAGGGGTGGGGGGGTGGGGAGGGGGGTGTGTGATTTGAAAACTGTGTTAAATGCGCCAATCAGTCTTTTTCTTCTGCTCGGTTGCGTTGACGACGGTTCCGTCAATAAACACGTAACACAAGTACAACATCAAAGACCCGAGTCTTTTCTTCTTCTTCTTCTTCTTTCTTTTCGCTCTCTCTTTCTCTCTCTCTTTTTTTATTTTTTTTATTTTTTGTTTTAATTAATGGAACCATCGGCGACGTGTCCAAACATGTTGTCGCAAAAAAACTTAACATCGTGGATTTTGTTTTCAAACGCTTTGTTGATTGTATGCTGAATGTGTCCAACTAGTTGAGTTTTGGGTGATGATTTGCGGAACTGGATACGTACAACACAGTGTCGAGTGTCACAGCTGGCCCGACGGGGACCCGTGGCCTCTTTGATCTTGTTCTTCCGGTGACGTTGGCACAGACTTCCGGTGCCGCACTTCAAAGAGGCCAAGGCGTGCAACGTTTGGCCGTGTTTTGTATGCATCCAGTTCTGCTAATCGCCATAGATTGTGTAGTCATGTTTCCTGAACCCATGTAATTATGACACTGAATAAAGAACGGTCTTCATCAATGGGTTGAAAGAGTCTTCCGGTTTTATGAGCGATACGTCTGTAAACATAGTCGAGCGAGAAAGCGTGCAACAACTCTGTCCAACATCGTTAAACTCACTCAACCAAGTAGGGTGGAGTGTTGTTGTCCAAGGCGGTGGCGGGGGCTAGGGGGTGGGGCCAGTACATACATCCACTTAGCGTACTAATACAAATATACATGATTCGAACAAGTTCTTTTTAAAATATTTATTTGACCCGAATGGCATCAAGAACATAAACATGCTTAACAATCATACATACATGAACAAAATCATGAAAGAGAGAGAGCAAAAAAATTACGTGTGCATCTGACATTCACATTGTGTAAGAATTTACAAACCAGCAAATGCTAGAGGTCTGAACAGCTTCTATCTTTGCAGAAAGAGCTATCGCCCAAAATGGCTTCAAACATACAAAAAAACAAATGATACACAAAAAACAACGAAAAAACCGGCTCACCCAAGTATCACAGTATATTTATTTATGTGTGACTATAGTGACTCACTAAATTATTCATGTGCATGTGAAATCCTGGGTTCGAACTGCCTGTAAACAAGTGACAAACGCAACAGCCTACATACACAAGGGGTGGATGGACATTTGGATGCAGCAGCAATCATATGAAAAGACAAACACAGAAAGAAGCGATTGCTCATCCCGTGGGGGCAACTAAAATGGTCTATCTGTTGCTGCCCTAGCATTCCCCAGCTAAACACTCCGGGGGGATCCAGTATATGCAAATGTACGTTGACAAATGCATTTCACGGGGTGAGTGGGTCACATGTCGGGTTTTTTTCTGTTTTTTCTTTTCCACACTTCCCCACCTCAAGGGCAGCCACTCGCTGTCTTTGTAGGATTTATCTCCCTTCGTGGAGGGTGGCTGCTTTTAGTTACGCAACAAGCTTATTTTGGCTAAAGATAGTCCCTACACAACAATGCGGCGCATATGAACATTTTAATGTAGCCTTGGTGTTTTTGCTGGTGTCAGCGTGTTGTGTGGCACAGCCCAAGTCAAGGTGAGGGTGCATCAAATCAATGCGTCTTGTTTAACAGCCAGAGAGTGGAAGTGTCTCTCACCGAGGCTGGCTAAATGGACTTAACCATGTGAAGAAAAATACTTCAAAATCAGTAGGAGAAAACAACGATGAATCTTTCACGGAAGAATTGCATACATATGCTGACTGCTTACTTCACAATCAGTTGCAATAATTACTGAAATAGGAATTAAAAAATTGTGACAAGAGCAACGCTGGTCGATGGGAAATGGTGAAGTGTCCAGACCAGAACCATACTTTAAGTTCCTATTTCAAAGATTCATAAATTAAGTAGTGATAAATCACGACATCATCTGTCTGCCTCTCTCTCTAGCATGCACACACACACACACACACACACACACAGATACACACACACACACAACTACAACCCAGAAAAGAAATGTATGGGCATCATTGCCTTCTCTGTTTCAATATCTGAGAATTCCCCCCCCCCCCCCCCCCCCACCCCCTCCACAAATGAAAAGTGACAGCACATACTGTGAAACAATGGGGACAGTTGGTAGCAACTTTTGAAGGCAACAAACATCTCTCCTGTACTTCTTTGAAAAAAGGCCCTTTGCAAGCAAGTCTTCACATTCCCACATCGCAGCCGAATGGTTTCAAAGAAAAACACAGTCGCATTGTAACAACGTAACACATATCATGTCATGGACAACAGAATGCAGCCTCATGCTGATTTAATATAAGTGCACTTCAAGACAGGAGTCAGGCTGTTCTGAGGAGCTTCTGCTGCCATAATTCTGACCAAACCCAAATGAAGAACCAGCCTCCGAGTCCAGTGTGTGTTCCCCTGTTGACCTTCAGCCAGGGGGGTGGTGGTGGAGGGAGAGACACTCGATAGTCATCAGGGCAGGGAAATACTATGTGCAAAGATGCACAGCCAACCAAACTAAAATTAACAAATAAAGGCGAAACAGATCAAAGGGGTATCAGATCAACATGACCCACTGACCCAAGGGTATTTTTTTTAAATCCCCCCCCCCCCAAAAAAAAAAACCCCAGGGCAACCAGGCAGATCTCATTTCACTGAAAATCGTAGGGTAACCAGGCAGATCTCACTTCACTGAAAATCGTAGGGCAACCATGCAGATCTCATTTCACTGAAGAGAATGCCAGAAAGACAGGTGGGAAAAGTGGGCAGGGCTAGAGAAACAAAAGAAAACAAAATGCAAATGCTCTGATCACTTGCATTCAAGCCAGAAAAGCAATAATTATAACACCACCTGCAGAGAAGTTTGAAAGTTCGCTCTCTAACTGAATCTCAGAAAAATCCAATGTAAGGGTTCTACCAGCAGGCAAAATAAATAATTTTCCCTTGACTGCATGCTCCCCACTCAGTAACTGGATTTGAACATCAATAATATACGTAATCTAGTTGATTTTTTTTAACAAGTATACAAAGTTTTATTGTGACTGAATAAGAATGCACTGAGAAAGACAATTTTCAATTTAAACTTTTTGATGCGGCTCAGCTGTGACCTGGGAATAGCATGTTGCTGAAAATGATGTCAACAGGTAAAGCTCAGTAAGTACTGCCATTGTGTAAAGTTTGACGCTGGTAACATTTCAAGACAAAAACGGACAATGTTAAGACTTGTGCATGGGCTGAATGACTGCATGGATGGCTGCACAGCAACACAGATCATTACATCCAAAAACGCTTTTAAGTGAAACACATTTTTTTAATGTCTAAATTCTTAACATGTTCATCAGATCACTCAATCAAATTTGCAAGCTGGCACTCATGGCTTGAATAAAATCAGGGAAATAAACAAACGTTGTATAACATATTCTTGGTCCGTGTGGATAGGAAACTGAAGTGGAACATTTTGTGGTACTCTGGTTTTGACTGTGGCTGGCTGACAAAAACAGACAAAGAGAAGGCAACAAAACCCACACAATCAAAACATACAAAAAAACAACCAACTGAGTAAGCAATGGTGTCACTTGAACATGGACGCGAGTATGTTCAAGCCGTAAACACAAGGACACCGGCAAGTATGCCCAGCCTGTAAGCGCAGACACATCTCGATATGTCCAACTTGTAAACACAAGGATGTATCCAAAAATGTCCAACAGGGTTCCGAGGTTCAAACAGAACATCCTCCTCACACTGGGTTTTGAAACAGACTGATAATCAAACTCCACTGGGGTTGGTGGGGGTAGGAAAATAATGTTAAGAGAATTGCAAATTCAAAAAACAAATGTTCTTCACTGCTTCTGAGTTCTAACACTCCCTCAAGAAATCAGTTATTCCCGAAGACAAATTCCCTCTTGTTTTGCTGGTACTGCTGCATTCCAGATGCCCTCTGACTCCTGGATGAGACTTCTGACTTGGGCCCCTAAAGTCCCTTTTGGCAGTATGTGTGATTTGGCGCCACCAGCAGTCAGCTGCCACAGCTTGTTCACAGGTCCTGTGGCGCCACCAGCACCCAACTGCCACAGCTTGTTTACATCCAGAAGGACAGACCAGCCCACACCTTGACATTCAGTCCACGCATTCCATGGGGGTAGGGATTGGCACAACCGGCTGACTTCACGTTGCAGTGTTCACGAGGATAGGCACCAGGTGTCTGACTGGGTGGACAAAGTTATCCACACTCAGTCTGGAGTATGGTCCATGCTTTCCATGGGGCGGGGGCGCCGGCACAGCAAGCTCTGGGCCCGTTGCAGCACTCACAGGTACCTGGCACCAGGCATTACCCCCAACGGACAGTCATCCACACTCAGGCTTTCTGTGGGGCCCAGGCCTTGGTCCTGCTAACCCAGCACCTCCTGCAGTGTTCACAAGTCACCCAGCTACAACCCCCCTGCAGTGTTCACAAGTCACCCAGCTAGCCTGGCACCCCCTGCAGTGGTCACAAGTCACCCAGCCAGCCCAGTACCCCCTGCAGTGTTCACAAGTCACCCAGCTAGCCTGTCACCCCTCTGCATCATTCACAATTCACCCAGCCAGCCCAGCACCCCCTGCAGTGTTCACAAGTCACCCAGCTAGCCTGGCACCCCCTGCAGTGTTCACAAGCCACCCAGCAAGCCCAGTACCCCCAGCAGGCTTCACAAGTCACAGGTCTGCTACACTCTGGAGACAATTGCCCAAAATCAGACTGGAGTTCATGATGTCCATGTAGTCACCGAGTTCATGCAGCTGGTCCATTCACATTGCATCAGTCACAAGTGGCAGGGATGCACCAGGTGTTATTTCCACGCAGGGATGCACCTGGTGTTATCTCCTGGCAGAGATGCACCAGGCATTATCTGCAGGCAGAGATGCACCAGGTGTTATCTCCAGGCAGGTATGCACCAGGTGTTATCTGAAGGCAGGTGGGCACCAGGTGTTATCTCCAGGCAGGGATGCACCAGGTGTTATCTCCAGGCAGGGATGCACCAGGTGTTATCTCCAGGCAGGTATGCACCAGGTGTTATCTCCAGGCAGGTCTGTGCTGTGAAGGCTCACCTAAAGAACAGGGAAAGAGAAACAAAAATGGAGTCAACACCTACTCTTCAAAAAAACCTTCAGCTTGTAAAGGTAGATGGTGCGCTCTTCCTGACTGACCAACCCCGAACCCCTCCTACACACAGCCACGCTGGGCTACAACTGTGTACGTACTAACTGAGCAGGAAGACTAGTCACGAGAAAGCAAACAAAGGGGCAGGGAGAGACAACAAATTACAGTCAACAGAAAACAACCAGAAAGCAAACTCACGACCCCTAAAGCCTCCCACTTCTGACAAGCCAGAACCAACAGCGTGGGGATTTGGGCAGACACTGACCGTTTGGTGAAGATGCTGAGAGCCTGGAGTGCAGGTTGGCCAGGCGCTGGATGAAGTCGTCATGAGTGCCAGCATGTGCCACGGTGCCCCCTCCACCCCCGCTGTCCTCTGCTCCACTGCTGCTGTGCTGACTCCTGTCGAGGTCCCCCATCAGCTGCCTGAAAAACACAGCGGTCAACTCGCACTTTGAAACACAGCGGTCAACTCACACTTTCAAACACAGCGGTCAACTCACACTTTCAAACACAGCGGTCAACTCACATTTCATACACATGGTGCCATCAACTCACACTTCACACACAGTGATCAACTCACACTTCATTCACACTGTGGTCAACTCAAACTTCATACACACAGCAGTCAAACACTTCATACACACAGTGCCATCAACTCACACTTCATACACACAGTGGTCAAACACTTCATACACACAGTGCCATCAACTCACACTTCATATACACAGTGGTCAACTCACACTCTGAAACACAGTGGTCAACTCACACTTTGAAACACAGCGGTCAACTCACACTTTGAAACACAGTGGTCAACTTACACCTAAAAACACAGTGGTCAACTCACACTTTGAAACACAGTGGTCAACTCAAACTTCACACACACAGGGGTCAACACACTTCATACACACAGTGGTCAACACATTTCAAAACACTACCAAAAATTAGTGGTGTTTTTGTTTAAACAACACACTAAGTTTGCTTAAATATGTTCCAGGGTTCAGGAGACGCAGGACACACAAATAAATACCCACTGACGATTAAATTCCTGTTATGACCTCGACCGTGACAATAACAAATTGCGGGGAAAGGGGGGGTTGGGGAGAGGGGGGGACGGCAGAGAACGACACCCCACCTGGCAATAACAATGTGCCTGTACATGCCAAATATGGTTGCAAAAGGTTAAAAAAGCACAGATCCTGTAAGTATTTCCGACTGAGCTGATGTGGACAAACACAAGTGGGCGGTTTAAAACCAACACCTGCAGACGGTACACCCACCTTCGCGCTGAGGACGAAGCAGGGGAAGTGGACACCCTGTGCGACGACTGACTGCTCTCCTTGGTGGGCGGAGTGTAAAACCGTCGACCTGTCTCTCCTGCCGCATGAGGGGAGACAAGGCGATGCTCCATGAACATGACGCTGCCGTTAGCAGCAGTGGCCAGACCCCCCCGTGTGAGGGTGTGCACGTGGGCCGCGGTGTCGCTGCTGGCACGCTGCACGTCCGAGTTGTTGGGGCAAGAAAAGCTGGATGGTGTGGCCACATAGCCTGCACACAGACCCAAAGGTCAGAAATATAATAATAATCATAGAACTGTGTTCTTTCATCTGATAGTGCTTCAAACTGGAGCACAGAGCCCATGACAAAGCAACAAAGAATTAAAACAGTCAAAACAAAACCAACTGGCACATATATGCACACACACACACACACACACACACACACACACACACACACACACACACACACACACAGTGGGAGTTATTAACACTTCACTGATGTAACTTGCATCACAGTGGAGTCAGACAACAGAACCCTGAACCACCTACACAAAGTATCCCCTGGTATGGTAGGAATACTGAAAACACACCAAAAACGTCCAAAGCAGGCAAAGCCTACCCAAATGTCAAATGTATGCAAAGGTGAATTTTATTGAAGGCCTAACAAGATCTCAAACATGAGCAAAGGAGAATAATACTGAAAAAAGACCAAAATCTCAAATGTAGGCAATGTGGAATCTTATCGAAGGCCTACCAAAATTTCAAACGTACGCCAACGTGAATCTTACTGAAAGCCTATGAAAACGTCAAACGCAGGCAAAGGCAAATTTGACTCAAAGTGTGAAATGGAATGTTACATTACAATTACAAGGAACGCAAACTGTTACACACATCTGCATGAGACACACATTCAATTGCACAGGTGACAAAATGGTCAAATGTGTCTTAACAGCAAACAAGAGAAGGGGGAAAAAAAAGGGACAGATGGAGAAAAAAAAGTAAAATGGATCCAAATAAAAATAACAATGGTACACTAAATCCATGTTAAGAGACAAGAAAAAGTGTTCAAAGCATCTACATAAGATCCCACAAAAGTGACTGAGGTGATCCCCCCACCCCCCCACCTACCCCAGAAGACAGAAAAAGAAAAGCATGCACACACACACACACACACATATACACACACACGCATAAGCACACACACACACATACACTCATACACACGCACACACACACACACACGCATACACCACACCACACCACATACACACACACACACACACACACACACACACACAAACCTACCATAGTGCTGGCCGACTCTGCCACTGACCACAGGAGATCCCACACGCGTGGCTCGCCTCCACTTGCGCACCAGGTACTTCATCCTGTTTTACACACACACACACCTTTCTATCAGCAACTCGGAACCACTTCTGTACACCATCCACTTCAACAGAACACCTTCGAAAGGATCTTTGAATGCCCTCATTCACTGTGTACATAAACCACAAAAGGAGAGAGAAAAGGGTGAGGGGTGGGGGTGGGGGGGGGGGGGGGAAGAGATAAAACAATCCTGTTTTGGTTGAGATTACACTCATGCCTCAATCAGAACAGAGGCAAGTATACTGACAGTAACTCAATGAAAACAAGAGATGCCCCAAGAACGACATTTTTTTTTTTTTAAATGTCTCTACTCCCTCCCCATGAAAAAAAGAAAAGTATACAGAAAACCAGCTGACCGGTTCTCTTGCTTTGGACACCACATTTGGAATTCACTCCCACAAGACCTTAGACACTGCTCAACCCTGTCATCTTTTAAAGCCAAACTGAAAACCTTCCTCTTCTCACAGAATTTCCATCCTAACTAATATCCGTACCCAGTTTCTGCTGCAGTCAGTGTGTGTGTGTGTGTTTGTAGTGCGTTTTTTGTTTGTTTGTTTTTTATAATACTTTATGTAAATTGTTTTGGTAGGACTATGCTCTACATGCGTATAGAATATCATATTTAGGTTAATATGTATCATGTGAGCGCTCAGGGCGTTGATGAGCGCATGATAAATGTACATTATTATTATAAGAAAGAAAGAAGAGCTCCAACATTCTCTGAGCTCTGACATTCTCACCTGAAAATGGCCACCACCATACGGGCAGCACTGCGGAACATGGTGTAGAGTCTGCGGTGCCGACGTCGGCGAGCCAGCTCAAACGTGGAGGAGGGCTGTCCCCCCATGGTGGCAATGATGGCGAGGGTCTCCTGCTCCGAGTCCTGGTAGCCCCCCAGCAGCAGCAGCAGATACTTCTTCTGGTACACCAGCGCCTTGCGGAAACTCTCTGCTCGCAGGTACTTCCCATACAGCCGCTGCATCTGAAAGAGAGAGGAGTGCGGAGACCTCTGAATACACAATGACTGTAGTTCCTCTGAATACACAATGACTGTCCTCTGAATACACAATGACTATAGTTCCTCTGAATACACAATGACTATAGTTCCGCTGAATACACAATGACTACAGTTCCGCTGAATACACAATGACTACAGTTCCTCTGAATACACAATGACTGTAGTTGGAGACCACATCCACTTTTCTGGGTTTTTAAGTGTTTCTGATTGGGTTGTATGACCTCAGTCTCTGCTATGGTATACAATGGAGCCATTCACGCTATAAGCCGAGCCAGGCTGGTGCCTGGTTCAGATCAGGTTGGACACATGTTGCCACATTTACAGTCATCAGCAATCTTGACCCAACTTGAATCAGAAGTGTGATGTCATTGAAAAGACCACCCTGATGAGAGATTTACCATCTACACACACCACCTTTCTGATGCTGCACTCACCATGATCACATGTAGACCACCCTAATGAGAGAATTGCCATGTACACATACCACCTTTCTGATGCTGCACTCATCATGATCACATGTAGACCACCCTGATGTGAGAATTGCCACCTACACATACCACCTTTCTGATGCCAAATCATCATGAATGCAGTTAAAATAAAAACCCTCTCATCTTTTGTCTCTATTTTTTTCTTCTTCTTTTTTTTACACGACTTGCTGCTTGTCAAAGGGCAGTTCTAGAAGAGATGCTCCACTAATATTAGGGAGGTGATCAAGTTGAGGTTCCGCCATGCACTGTATTATGACCCAGCAAAGTTGGGGACAGAAGAAACAGCTCCACAGATGAAGATGAAGACAAACTCCACGTCAACACCCTTACCTTGTCTCTGTCAGCATCCACCATGAAGCCCTCGGAGTTGAAGCGGCCTCGGAATGAACGCAGTTCCTTCTTCAGCCGGTCAATCTCATGCTCGGCTGAATCCAGAGCCATCTGCAGGCTGAGTCGCTCACTGGCCCATACTGTGCGCTCATAAATGAATTCGTCATCCGAGGTTGTCGCATCAGATACGTACTGAGGCATTCCTTCCTGTACCTGAAAGAAATATTGTTAGGATTCAGATTCCAATCATAAATTTACTTCAGTTTCAATAATTTTCCCTATCAGAAATGCACGGGAGGAATATTTCCACAATGATGGAGCATACACTGTATGTAAACAAACTGTCAAAACTTTTTAACCACCAAAAACTGCCTGTTTATATTCTATCACTTAAAACCCCAAAACAAACTGTATTACATCTCAAATAGGCGATGGCTTCAACTTCTGCACAAGTACCGACAATATTCACCAGGCGTTAACCCTGACAGAGCATGAGCTAGTCGCAACAGCTTGGCAGCAACTCCACTCTGCAGAACCATTTCACCCAGGCATTAAACTGATGGATTAAGTGCTAATCACAACAACTTGGCAACAACTCTACTCTGCAGAACCATTTCACTCAGGTGTTAACCCTGACGGAGTAAGTACTGGTCACAACAGCTTGGCGACAGCTCCACTCTGCAGAACCATTTCACCCAGTCACCGACCAGCTGATGCTGACCTTGGCAGTGCGGGGTGTGCGGATGTTACTCCGATCCTCCAAGAGCGCCAGCTGATGCTGCAGCTCCTCCTTCTCTTCTCGCAGTCGGCTGATGGTGCCCTGCAGTTCCTCCATCTCTTCCTGCAGCCGGCTGATGGTGCTTTGGAGCTCCTCCGTCTCCTGGGCCGAGGCCACTGGCTCAGCCTGATATTACATGCACAAACTGTCAGCCACAACAGCCCCCACCACGGTCAGAAAAAGAGGATCAACACAATCGAACCAAACCAGAGGCGAAAAATTGCTCTATCAAGTCCCAGAGAAACAAGAACCCCAGAACAGCATCACCACCAACCAAACGGAGCACTCAATTAAAGAAAGTACACAGGAAAAACAAACCAAAAACAATGCATCCAACATTCCCTTACATTGAGTATCAGCATCAAGTCACAGCACCCCCCCCCCCTCCCCCCCCAAACTTTGTCACTAAGTACGATCATGCCCGTGGCAAGGATTCCCAAATTTTAAGCTGTGTCATTCCTCTCTTCTGATCACCTAAACCTTCTTGCAGAAACCTAGAACAATGGGCCCTATACTGTCCTTTTAAAAAGAAGAGCGAAGGATGCTGATTGAGCTTCTCCAAGCCGGCCAAAACCTGCCATCAGACAAAAGTTTAACTCTGCTTCCTACCTCCTCATTGCCCATACATAACGGTAACTGTTGGCTGGGCGTAAAACACCAAGTTACTGACTCCTCCTACCTGTTCTCCAGCAGCCATCTTTTTCTGCAAGGCCTGCAACTCTGCCAAGAGAGCCTCAATCGCTGCTCTCCCTTTGCCAGCTTCTTCACCGCCTTCCCCACTGTCGGTAACACTGGCATTGTGATCCCGCTGTTTAATGGTCAGGGTTTGCAGTCGCTGCCCTACGCTTTGTATCTGCTGGCAGAATGCGTTCAGTCGTGACTGCAGCTGGACGTCAGTGGCACCTCTCTGTGAGAGAAAAAAAGAAGAGAGAACATAAATGTTTTTGTTTTAAGAGGAGCAATGACATCAGATCTGAGGTAAAACAAAGCCGGTACCAATTCTCCCTGCAGCAGTAACTAAAACAGTTTGGAGATGAAGCTCACTTGCATAGGACCATGAAAATGGTGGCAGGCTAGAGACCAACACAGCTGATTGTCAACTTGCCCCCATTCGGAGTGAAGTCACCTAATCCTTTGAGTGAAGACTTTGGTCAAAGTGCCAATCTGACCCACTCCCAAACCAACTTCTGCCACCAGTCTGGTCAACCCTACCAACCGCCAGCTCAAAAAACATTTAAACTGTCATCACATCATGTGAAGCTGGATGAAAAAATGCGAGACACGGATACCACTCATTGCAGAGATTGACACAGTGTTTTGTGTGGGTCAAAGGGTGGAAAATTCTCCACTTTTGCTGTTAGCAGAGGCAAGATTGCACATACTTTGGCAGGTAAATCGCCAAGCGGCATACTGACTTTATTGTAAAGTTTTCAGTCATTTCTACTGCAAATGCATTTGGGCGTTTCAACCTTTCAGACAGAAAGATTCAACCTTTTTGGATCAACAGAGACGTGCTTTAAACATCAAACAATGGTGTGAGCAAGCTGACTCCACAGTCTGGGCGAATCGACTAAAAAAACGGTTGGATGATCTGACTCGGTAAGGTCAGACTACTATAACAGCTGACATATGGTCAGTTTCAATCATATGGATGAGCAGGATCTACTGAATGCTGCTGAAACATTCTGAAAAGTGTGCATGTACAACCTTATCAGGCTGCATTTGTCCCACTTGATATGCAGTTGAAACTGACCATGTATCGACAGCCTGAGAGAGAGAGAGAGCAAGAGAGCAAGAGTGAGAGAGAGAGAGAGAGAGAGAGAGAGAGAGAGAGAGAAACAACAACAACTACGTACTGGTGTGGTGGGAGCACTGCGGGGACTAGCAGAAGGGTAGAGCTTGTGGCGCTCCACGTCATGACGAGCCTCCAGCTCTCGCTGACGTGACCGGTCCAGTTCCAGCTCCAAGTCGCGCAGCCGGTCCTGCAGGCGGTCCAGCTCCAGTTCCAGCTCATGCTGCAACACCACCAGTACACCACTGAGTCCCCCCAGTGACCTGCATCCCCTTGTCCCCCACCTCTTGAACTCTCCCCACTGACCTCCCCTCTCCCCCCCCCACCCCCCCACCATCCCCTCCCAGTGACAAGCATCCCGCTGTCCCCCACCTCTTGAACTCTCACCACTGACCCCCCCCTCCCCATCCCCTCCCAGTGACAAGCATCCCGGTGTCCCCCACCTCTTGAACTCTCTTGCATCTCCATGTCCCCCACCTCTTGAACTCTCACTGCTGCTGCCTGAAAGGTGGGAGACATTACACCACCATCATGACAATATTTATATGAATACGCCACTGCATGACAATATTTACATGAATAACCACTGCATGACAATATTTACATGAATACACCACCGTGTGGCAATATTTACATCAAAACAAAGTACCACCAGTGCAAGGCATTAATTGTTGCGACTGGCTATGCCTGGAAAACTTGACCTCTATTTGGACCTCCAGCTCAGCCCGTTCTGCAGAAGCCGAGGTCAGAGTAAACGCGAATGTCAATCACAATTCTGCACCTTCATTTTAACTGCCACCCCCCCCCCCCCCCCCACCATTCAGTGGAAAAACAACAATAACAACAGCAACAAAAGCTGAGCTCACCACTTTGACCTGAAACTCATCCCTGTCCCGCTGAGCCACTCGCAGTTTGTTCCAGGTGCTGCTGTGCTCCGTCTCCAGCTGACGCTCTGTGGCTCCGGCGTGCTGAGTCACCGCTCGCAGCTCCGACTGCACGTGCTCCAACTCGAGGCGCAGGCTGTTGCTGCGAGATTTCTCCAGCTCCAGGTGACGACGAGCTTCCCCAGCCTCGGCCTGTTGTGAAAAATGAGTTCTAGTCTCTTACTCACAGGCAGACACCAGTTCTTTGTGGCGAAAATGACTTCTAGTCTCTTACCCACAGGTTTCTGTGGGGGAAGTGAGTGCTAGTCTCTTACCCACAGGTCTTTGTGGAGGAAATGAGTTCTAGACTCTTACCCTCTGGTGCTTTCTCAGGGAATCAGAAGCATTTGTACTAAATCATGTTACTATATTCCTCCATAAGACAGAGGAACTGAAAATCATAAACCCTAAAAAAGAATGGTTTATGATTTTCAGCTTCTCTGTCTGCTGATAACCCCACTGCTCTCTGCTTAGCATTGCGAGCCAAAACTTGGATTTGGCTGGGGGATGGGAGGGGGGCAGGGCGGGGGGGGGGGGGGGGGGGGGGGGGGGGGGGGGGTTGGGGGACTGATGCACCCTATAGGCTCTTTATGAAGAGAGCAGGACATTCTTGTCTCCTTTTTCTCTCTCCAGAGTCACTCTGTTTAAGGCCTACCTTGGCCTGGCTGAGGTCCTGCCGCAGCTGCTTGCCCACAGCCTGCTCTTGCTCCTGCAGGGCCGCCTGCTGCTGGCGCTCACTGTCCATCAGCGTCACCAGGCTCTCAGCCTTCTGCCGCTCCCTCTCCAGCTGCTGCTCCAGCAAACTGCACCTGCTCTGCACCTGCAGCACCTGGGGAGAGGCGAGGAACACACTTAGAAAGAACACGGTTAGAAAGCAACAAAGAACTGCGCATGCAGCACCTGGGGAGAGGTGAGGAACACACTTAGAAAGAACACGGTTAGAAGGCAACAAAGAACTGCACCTGCTCTGCGCCTGCAGCACCTGGGGAGAGGTGAGGAACACACTTAGAAAGAACACGGTTAGAAAGCAACAAAGAACTGCGCATGCAGCACCTGGGGAGAGGCGAGGAACACACTTAGAAAGAACACGGTTAGAAAGCAACAAAGAACTGCACCTGCTCTGCGCCTGCAGCACCTGGGGAGAGGCGAGGAACATGCAGGGGTTGCGCTCATTGCATAATTTTGCGTAAATATTGCATTTTTTGAGTGCCATATGCATTTTAGCCACATCATTGCGTCACCGTACGCAAAATGACAACACAGATTAAACAAGTTACGGCTCACTGGTGTCCGCTGCATCACTCAACACTAGATCTACCCGCAAACTCAGTGTCATCTCAGCTGTGCAAGTCCAGTCAATGAAGGGCGGAATCTAGACGAAATAAACGCGTAGGCTACCATAATTTTTGGTCTAGATAAGGCTACGGTGATACTTGTTCCCCCTAAAATCTGATCCATGCGCCTTATAGTCGGTAGCGCCCTGTCTGTGAATAAAATATGCATACTTTTTCCGAAAAACGAAAATGATTAATTTGAAACCGAACCCAAACAAACCCGTATAGATCTGGAAGAAGATTGGCCTCCGTATCGGACTGGCAAGAAATTGCGTATTTTGCCAAACTGATCAGTAATATTTTCCCGTTAGTTGACAGAGGACACGATCCCAAACACTGGAATTTGGAATGACCCAGTATGCCTAGTTTGTTAGCGTATGAGAATTTACTCAAAGGTAGAAGACTACGAAACCGAAAACAAAACACATGTCGACACCCGAATATGAGTGAGAGAAAATGGTGGAAGGCCTCGACTTCAACTTCATCTCGTTACTGAATTCCGCGGTAGATGAGAACTGGGTTTGCCGACATCATCTGCTGCAGTTCATCCTCAGAAAATGATGCCGCGTACGATGTTCCAAGCTATGCAAACTTTTTGTGAACGGCAAATTTACTAAACGTTTCCACATTTTTTGTGCACGAATAGACCTTTTTATTATTTTCATCTGCTCACTTTATAGCATGTGAGCTACAATCAGGTTACTCCATCATCAGTTTGGGCTTTGTATGTGTGTTAATTTCAGGTTATGTTGTACGCATTTTTCGTGTCATCGATGCAAAATATGTAATGTTTCGCGTCAGCTGATGCAAATCTCTAGAAGGCAGCGCGACCCCTGAACATGGTTAGAAAGTGCCACAGAACTGCACTTGCTCTGTGTCTTCAGCACCTGGGAAGAGGTGAGGAACACGCTTAGAAAGCTCCAAAGAACTGTACTTGATGACAGCACGGGAGAATGCAGGAGAATGTAGCTGGTGAGCTCAAAACAACAGGGAGAAGAGGGTCAACAAGGGTCTTAAGAACTGCAGCTGGGAAAAAGGGGGGGGGGAGAGAATGGTTTCAAAAGCTCTATGGAAACTGCACCTGGGAGAGGGGAGAGGGTAAAGGGTGGGAGAAGCGGTAGCCATAACCAGAAACCACCAAGCAGTAACTGTAAGCAGAAACCAGATTGTGGTAACTGTAAGCAGAAACCAGCTTGTGGTAACTGTAAGCAGAAACCAGCATGCGGTAACTAAAGCAGTTTCTGCATGTGGAAACTGTAAGCAGAAACGAACTTGTGGCAAAGTGTAAACAGAAACCAGCACGGGTTAACTGTAAACAAAAAATGGCGAGTGGCAACTGTAAACTGAGACCAGCAAGTGGTAGCGACAAGCAGACAACAAACTAGCGGAAGCTACAAGTCTGCGGAAAGAAATCCACCAGCGCCAGCCAGCACACAGATAGGGGCACAAAATGGAGAAGCTGGACTGAACCCGTTGAGCACTGCCAGACATTAACAAACTCTTCCTACCTGGGCCTGCAGCTGCTGGGCCTGGCTGGACTGCTGGTGGATTGTGGCGTCCCTCTCCGCCAGCATGCGCTGCACTTCCAGCAACTTCTCCTGCTCCTGCTGCACCAGTCTGCACAGCACATCATAACAGCGCAAGACCGTCAGTCACACTGCCCGCAATGCCCAGTGACTAACTGCACACAGCTCACATGGATGCAGTACATGGTACTCAGATGTCTGTGGATGCAGCAGCAGCATGCCAGACTGTCGGTCAGTGTCAGAATACTGCATGGAAAGTGCGCGCGCACACACACACACACTCTCTCACTCACACACACCACACAAACACACTCCACACTCACCCCCCCCCCCCCCCCCACACACACACACACACCCCCCACACAGCATCACAAGCCTATGTATGTGGCAATAAGCCTCTTGGACTGATCTGCATGACTACAAAACATGACACAACATGGCGTAACATACAGCACAGTGCAACCTGACCCACCCCTGCCGACACGCACCTCTGCAAGTCACCAAACATTGCACTGCCATGCCAACAGTGTTACGCAACACACCCAAACCCGGCCAACCCTTACCTCTGCAGGTCAGCGAGCTTTGCGGCCTCAGCCTCCATCACCCTCTTGGTCCAACCGCACTATAAAACAAGACATGACAAGGCAGAGTGCCACACCCCAACCCAGTCAACCCCTACCCCTGCAAGTCAGTGTTTGGTCTGACCACATCATAAGACAAGACATGACAAGGCACAGTGCTGCACCCCAACCCAGTCAACAGCCTCGCCCTCCACCATTCATCACTCTCTTGGTCTGACCACATCATAAGACAAGATGTGGCACAGTGTCGCACCCCAACCCAGTCAACCCCTACCTCTGCAAGTCGGCAAGCTTTGCGGCCTCGGCCTCCATCACTCTCTTGGTCCGACCCCAGTGTTGCACCCCAATCCGGCCAACCCTTACCTCTGCAAGTCTGCGAGCTTTGCTGCCTCAGCCTCTATCACTCTCTTGGACTGACCACATCCTAAAACAAGACGTGACAAGGCACAGTGCTGCACCCCAACCCAGTCAACCCCTACCTCTGCAAGTCTGCGAGCTTTGCTGCCTCAGCCTCCATCACTCTCTTGGTCTGACTGCAGTGTTCCACCCCAACCTGGCCAACCCCTACCTCTGCAAGTCTGCGAGCTTTGCTGCCTCAGCCTCCATCACTCTCTTGGTCTGGTGGCGCAGCTTCTCCAGCTCCTGATGGATGGCGTCGGCCTGCTGGCGCTCTTTCTCAGCCTCCGCCTGCAGCTGCTTGCGCTGCCGCCGTTCCTCCTCCGCCACCTCCACCGCCTGGTGCAGCTGCTCACGCTCCGCAGCCAGTTCCGCCTGCAGCTCCTGCATGGGGGGGAAAGTGAAACACACAGCTGCAATGCTGCCACCCTGGTTCCAGTGTGTATCACTGGGAAACGTTTTGGGTGATAACTGTTACCAGATTCACCATGTCCTTTTACCTGCCACCCTGATTCCAGTGTGTATCACTGGGAAACGTTTTGGGTGATAACTGTTACCGGATGCACCACGTCCTTTTACCTGCCACCCTGATTCCAGGGCGCATCATTGGGAAACGTTTTTTGGTAATAATGATGACCAGGCGTACTGAGTCCTGTTACTTCTGAGAGAAAACCAAGCACAGAATACCTACCACTGCTCACCGTTAGAACCAGACTGAAAGTGGCGATCCTCAATTTTCCAAGTCCGAGCACTCAGAGAAGACTTTGACTTTCATCTCTCCTCCATCTCTCCCCCCCCCCCCCCCCCACCCCAATCCCCAGTTGATTTTTTTTCTTCTCAATGATAGTTCCACCCTACACTACTGTCAAACCATCTTATCTACCCCCCTTCCCCCCATGCTTCGCCCTCATATAACTGCAATGGTTGGCTGGGCATAAACCACCAAGTTACTTACTTGCTCCCCCCCACACCCCAACAGTAAACATGACTGATTTAGAAATAACCTAGTTACCATTACGTAATGCAAAATAAAAATCATCCGCTGAGGCGTGACAAGGCGTCCCCGTGTTCACCTTGATGAATCTGCTGTCAGCGCCCTCGCGCTCCCGCCTCATGGCTTCGGAGCGGCCCACGTCCGACTCGAGACTGCTCTGCTGCCTGCGCAGCATCTCCAGCTTGTCGGCCAGGTGGTTGTTCTTCTCACGCTCCTCCTCCAGGGCGTCACTGAGTGGATGGGGAAACAACAACAATCCCAGTCACTCACTTTCTCCGTTTGTTTTGTGTCAGCTCATCAACTTGCTGGCATGTGAATCACTGAGTGGAGAGGACCCCCCCCCCTCCCCCCTCCCCCAATTCATTCACTTTCTCAGTTCATTTGGAGTCAGCTTATCAACTTGCTGGCATGTGAATCATGACTGAGAGACCCCCCCCCCCCCCCCCCCCCCCTTCATTCACTTTCTCAGTTCGATTTGTGTCAGCTTATCAACTTGCTGGCATGTGAATCACTGACTGGAGAGGACCCCCCAGCCCCTTCATTCACTTTCTCAGTTGGATTTGTGTCAGCTTATCAACTTGCTGGCATGTGAATCACTGACTGGAGAGACCCCCCCCCCCCCCCCTTCATTCACTTTCTCAGTTCGATTTGTGTCAGCTTATCAACTTGCTGGCATGTGAATCACTGAGTGGAGAGACTTTCTCTGATCATCTCATGTCAGCTTATCAATGCTGGCTCGCGCATCACTGAGTGGACACCCCCCCTCCCCCCCACCCACACTTTCTCTGATCATGTCAGCTTATCAATGCTGGCTTGTGCATCACTGAGTGGAGACCCCCCCCCCCTCCCCCCCACCCACACACACACACTTTCTCTGATCATGTCAGCTTATCAATGCTGGCTTGTGCATCACTGAGTGGAGACCCCCCCCCCCCCCTCCCCCCCACCCACACACACACTTTCTCTGATCATGTCAGCTTATCAATGCTGGCTTGTGCATCACTGAGTGGAGACCCCCCCCCCCCCCCCCCCCCACCACACACACATTTTCTGATCATGTCAGCTTATCAATGCTGGCTTGTGCATCACTGAGTGGAGAGACCCCCCCCCCCCCCACACACCGACATTTTCGACATGTCAGCTTATCAATGCTGGCTTGTGATCACTGAGTGAAGACCCCCCCCCCCCACACACTCTGATCATCCATGTCAGCTTATCAATGCTGGCTTGTGATCACTGAGTGAAGACCCCCCCCACTCTCGATCATCTCATGTCAGCTTATCAATGCTGGCTGTGTGCAATCACTGAATGGAGAGAGACCCCCCCCCCCCCCCCCCCCCTGCATTTATGATTGCATACGCTGTCAAATGTGGAAAATTTATTAGCTTGTGTTTTTGGTTGGTTTTTTTTCAGGGGGGGGGGGGGGGGGGCACTTTCTTCCATAAAATAACATGATACACATCCCTCTTCCCTGCATGCCAAACCCAAATAAAAACACTAGCACAGATCCAAGCAACAACAGCTTGTAAAAAATTTGGACATTTATTTTGTTGCACTTTTTTTTTTTTTTTTTTGCATGCAACTTGCCTTCAGCCAAAAACATTCAGCTTAAAAATAAAATAAAACAAAAATGATGAGGTACGGCACCAAACTGAATTGTTGCACAAAGAAGACTAACTCTTCAGATTTTATCGTGCACTAGCTTTACTTTCAAAACTTCCTCTCTTTTTTTCTTCTCTTTTTTTCTTCTTCTTCTCTTTTTCCTTTTTAGTCTGAACAAAAACACAAAGAAACAAGACACTGCAGTTTGGCAAAGACCGCATGATTTGTGACGGACATTTTGCTTC
Organism: Alviniconcha marisindica; assembly: GCA_018857735.1. NCBI lineage: Eukaryota > Metazoa > Mollusca > Gastropoda > Provannidae > Alviniconcha > Alviniconcha marisindica. The sequence goes on along the minus strand of JABMCL010002055.1, from coordinate 1,314,890 downwards.
ATCCCAAACGCAACACATGCAGCAGACAGCTTTAAAAATAATACAGAACACACTGACATAAGCACTGGAATTCCCTTAAGTGTAAGCGCGCGTGTACAGAATGAGATTTTTACAATAACCGACTGTAGCTGGTAGAAACAGAAAAATGCCCAGGTGAGTCAGGGCAAAGGGACACAATCAAAGACAGCAATAATGAAAATAATTTCAGGCAATATTAAAACAAACAAAAAACAAAAACACAAACAAACATACACCAGACATTCTGATTACACCAGATTTCAAAAGCTGGATTAATCAAGGAAAATACAGGCAGAAGGTGGAGGTCTCAATCAGGGTTCGGTGACTCACAATGACAAGCAAAACCTCAATCAAGGCGGGGTGGTTATTTGCAAAGGCAGAAGTCTAAATTAATGTTGGGTTGGCTGTTTACAATGATGACAGGCAGACGTTTTGCTCAAGGCTGGGTGGTTGCTTACAATGAGGTGGAGGTCTCACTCAAGGCTGGGTAGTTGCTTACAATGAGGTGGAGGGAGGTCTCACTCAAGGCTGGGTGGTTGCTTACAATGAGGTGGAGGTCTCACTCAAGGCTGGGTAGTTGCTTACAATGAGGTGGAGAGAGGTCTCATTCAAGGCTGGGTGGTTGCTTACAATGAGATGGAGGTCTCACTCAAGGCTGGGTGGTTGCTTACAATGAGGTGGAGGTCTTACTCAAGGCTGGGTGGTTGCTTACAATGAGATGGAGGTCTCACTCAAGGCTGGGTGGTTGCTTACAATGAGATGGAGGTCTCACTCAAGGCTGGGTGGTTGCTTACAATGAGGTGGAGGTCCAGCTCAAGGCTGGGTGGTTGCTTACAATGAGGTGGAGGGAGGTCTCACTCAAGGCTGGATGGTTGCTTACAATGAGGTGGAGGGAGGTTTTACTCAAGGCTGGGTGGTTGCATACAATAAGGTGGAGGTCTCACTCAAGGCTGGGTAGTTGCTTACAATGAAGTGGAGGGAGGTCTTACTCAAAGCTAGGTGGTTGCTTACAATGAGGCGGAGGTCTCACTCAAGGCTGGGTGGTTGCTAACAATGAGGTGGAGGTCTCACTCAAGGCTGGGTGGTTGCCTATAATGAGGTGGAGGTCTCACTCAAGGCTAGGTGGTTGCTTACAATGAGGTGGAGGGAGGTCTCACTCAAGGCCGGGTGGTTGCTTATAATGGAAGTGGAAATGTTAAACAAGGCTCTGGGTGGATGGGTTTGTGGTCACAGTGGGTTGGGAATCTGGGGAGAAGCTGGTAGGGAGCACTGCCTGGGACACAGGACGTGCCATACGCAACAACAAAGCATCAAAGACAAAAGATGAGGTTCTGGAATCATCACAACCAAGTGTAGGAGACCTGAACTCAACATCAGCCTTGTTTACTTTACAGAGATACTTCAACTAGCAGAGTGTCGGTCAGCATACCCCCCCCCCCCCCCCCCAACAAAGTTGCCCATGGCCTGAAGAGCAGTGGTGCCATTTTTGAGAGTCACTCAGCAACCCATCTGAAAACAGCTAAGAGCGCAGCCTTCCTCTCAGTTCCAACCCAGTCTTCTCTCTGTGGATTCTATACAGTTTCCTGATTTTCTGTCCTCTCAGCTGGTGTTGAGAAAGTACTCTCAGCAATTGTTCAGAAAGTACTCCAGCTGGTGTTCAGAAAGTACTCCCAGCTGGTGTTCAGAAAGTACTCTCAGCTGGTGTTCAAAAAGTACTCTCAGATGGTGTTCAGGAAGTACTCAGCTGGTGTTCAGAAAGCACTCTCAGCTGGAGTTCAGAAAGTACTCTTAGCAATTGTTCAGAAAGTACTCCCAACTGGTGTTCAGGGAGTACTCCCAGCTGGTGTTCAGAAAGTACTCTCAACTAGTGTTCAGAAAGTACTCTCAGCTGGTGTTCAAAAGGTACTCTCAGCTGGTGTTCAGAAAGTACTCTCAGCAATTGTTCAGAAAGTACTCCCAGCTGTTCAGAAAGTACTCTTAGCTGATGTTCAGAAAGTACTCTCAATAATAGTTCAGAAAGTACTCCCAGCTGGTGTTCAGAAAGTACTCTCAGCTGGTGTTCAGAAAGTACTCTAAGCTGGTGTAAGTACTCTCAGCTAGTGTTCAAAAGGTACTCCCAGATGGTGTTCAGAAAGTACTCTTAGTGTTCAGAAAGCACTCTCAGCTGGTGTTCAAAATGTACTCTCAGCTGGTGTTCAGAAGGCAGAATCTTTCTCTTTTGGTTTAATATGGTGTGCAGTTTGCTGAGGGCGGATAAATACATTTGACTGCCTGTCTAAATCTCTGAACTCAGTTGTAACAAAGCATGGACTGGAGTAAGGCATTCATCAAGACTCAAGCTGCAGAGAAGCTCCACAATGCTTTGCTGTAAAAAGACGCTGAGTGTGCCATCACCACTGCTTGTGTTAGTTGCACACCACAACTCACACACTCTAACAAATACTGGGTCTAAAAGAAAAAACTAAAAAAACTTGCAAGTCCTCTAAGACCAAAAAGCAAGAGTGTGTGTGTGTGCATGCGTGCCTGTGCATACATGCATGCATGTGTGTGTGTGTGTGTGTGTGTGTGTGTGTGTGTGTGTGTGTGTGTGTGTGTGTGTGTGCCCATGTGCATGTACAAATATGCTATCTTATAATGTCAAACCCAACTGAATATACTGATTGAATATAATAAAGCAAGGATTTTTGCACTAAAGTCTGATTCCAAAATAGTCTGGTATGACTGCATCTCACTGAACCAATGGCAGATGAAAACTATCCGTACTGTAACATCAACATTGCTGGATCATGCCAGTTACAACAGTACCTCACAGTCACACCTGTGAATCTAAGTCAATTATATTTGAAAGAGTCTGCATTCCAGGGAATCAAAGAGACTATCTTTGGAATCAGCATTCCAAGGAATGACAGAGGCAAACACTGGAATCTGCGATCAAAGGGAATCAAAGACTAGACTATCTCGGCATGCTTACGTGACCACTCACTCACATCACATCACAGCATATCCATTTCTGACCTATTCTACATGTCACTGTTCTTCTATACAAAGACACGCCTACTTGTCTCATAAATCACTGGTCATTCGAGACACCGGAAGCGGTGTATGAACAATACAGAGCGGTTTCATGCAGCTGGCGCTAGTCCTGCACATTCACACTATGTCAAAGGGAGGCAAGGCGTGCTGAGAAAGGAAGAGAAAACTCACAGACACGCGCTCCACTCTTGCCTGTAGAAAGGTCACAGTTCAAGAATAAAACAAAGAAATAAAAACAGGGGCCAAAATTTGACTGGTGCATGCTTTTAGAGCATAAGTATTAGACAGTTTGCTGGGGGGCGAGGCGGGGAAGAAAGAAGCAGAAGACAAGAGAGAGAGAGAGAGAGAGAGAGAGAGAGAGAGAGAGAAGAGAGAGAGAGAGAGAGAGAGAGAGAGAGAGAACCAGCCCAGTTAAAAACATAAACAATGAATCTGAATCAACATTCTAGTGGCACAAAAAACAAATTGCACCCAAGGACACACCCACAACCCTCCATCAAAACCAACAGTAAACAAAACGAGCCAATAAGAACAACAACAAAAAACTACAACAAAATAAAGTGGGTAGGGGGTTAAAATAGACCAGTACAAAGGAAGCCAGCCACTTTACAGCCAATCGGTATCTACACCATCCCACACCGTACTGAAGTGGTGGTTAGGAAGGAAGAGGACGCAATCTGCCACCATACACTGGAGGTACAAGCAATGCCCCACAGTCACGTCAAACTCAGCGGGGGCCTTGCTGGCTACAGTGCCACAGCCCACACCCAAAGGTGGAAAGGTGCCGAGAGAAGCTACCCCCTTTGTAGGAGCCAACACCTACCTTCCCTCGCTCTCCTCTGCTGGCTGATTTGCACTGCAGGTATGGGGCACAGGACAACACTTTCAATACAATACCGTAGAACAAACACACAGACAAACCAACCAGCCAACCACGCACTGCAGGTATGGGGCACAGGACAACATTTTCTGTACAATACCGTAGAACAAACACACAGACAAACCAACCAGCCAACCATGCACTACAGGTATGGGGCACAGGACAACATTTTCTGTACAATACCGTAGAACAAACACACACACACACCAACCAACCATGCACTGCAGGTATGGGGCACAGAACAACACTTTCTATACAATACTGTAGAACAAAAACACACACACACCAACCAACCATGCACTGCAGGTATGGGGCACAGGACAACATTTTCAATACAATACCGTAGAACAAACACACACACACACACCAACCAACCATACACTGCAGGTATGGGGCACAGGACAACATTTTCAATACAATACCGTAGAACAAACACACACACACACACCAACCAACCATACACTGCAGGTATGGGGCACAGGACAACATTTTCAATACAATACCGTAGAACAAACACACAAACCAACCAACCAACTATGCACTGCAGGTATGGGGCACAGGACAACATTTTCAATACAATACCGTAGAACAAACACACACACAAACCAACCAACCATGCACTGCAGGTATGGGGCACAGGACAACACTTTCAATACAATACTGTCGAACAAACAGACACACAAACCAACCAACCAACCATGCACTGCAGGTATGGGGCACAGGACAACACTTTCAATACAATACAGTGCCACCAAACAAACAAACAAGCAAATGCACCAACCAACTAATCAACCAAATGAGCAAGCAAAAACTCAATGTTGTGGTAAGCTCAGGTAGGTTTCAGGTGCGAAGAAGCTACTCCCATTCCCAAGGTGCAAAATCTAGTATCAAGTAATACAATAAAACAAAAGGCTAACAAGCCAAATGGCCGACCTACAAATATTAATCAAAAAACAGAAATCATTGGTTTTTGTCTGTATAATTTGTGGCAACTATCTTCCTGCAGAAAATATTACACAAACTGATATTTTTTTTAAAACAAGGTTAGTTTCAGGCTACTGTAAATAAAAAACTATTTTGGCAAAAACAAACCAAACAACACATAAACTGCTGAAACATAACACAAACAAAGAAACAAACAAAGTGAAACAAACCAATTCATCCAACACAAACATAACAAGTGAATTCCATAATAAAACCTTTCTGATCACTTATGTTACTGTCAAGCCGCTAAGACACAGAAAGGACCGTGGCAAAAGAACACTAACGTCACGGAGGTGAATCGGTTCTGTTCCCTCTCCAGGGCATCCTTGGTGCGAGCCAGGTGCAGCTGGGTCGACTGCAGCTCCGACTGCACCGAGATGAGCGTCCCCTTGTCTCGCGACAGTTCCGCAGATAGCTCTGCCACGCGGCGCCGCTCCGCGTCCAGACCCTTCCGGAGGTCCTCCTCGATCACCTTCTCCTGCTGCAGCTTGTACTCAAGAACTTGCACTGAAACACACAGAGACCAGCCTCCTTCAGCAACACAAACCCATAACCCTGACCAGGAACTTGTTCAGCCGGTCTCACTTTTTTTCCCTTGCCAATAGTAGTCTTGACCTGTGGTTAAGCCAACCAGGAACATTCATGTTGAGAACTTTGGAATTTCAGCAGGATGCCACCTGATGTCCCAGGATGCCACCTCATGTCCCAGGATGCCACATGATGTCCTACAGGCAGAAGGGAAGCTCTTCACTAATGACAGCAATCTGACATGCCATGGGCTGAGCAGCACAACTTTAAAGGGGACTCCAAGCAAAGATGCCAGCTGGCTGAAAAACAGAAAATGTGTCAACCTGTGTCATCTGCTGACCCTTTACGCTTGCTGTATTGGTATTTACCAACAAAAGTACTTTTTTCCTTCGAAGTTTGAACTTCTCAAGGCACACCCATGTTGGTTTGATCGATAAAACTGGTGACAAGCTGAAAAAGGTTGACCTGTGACAAAACCATACACTTCTGCCACAAACCAGCCACATTCATGACTCGGGGAAAATGGCCACACCCACAGCCCTGTTTTCGCAACTTCAAATGTTGACTTTTAACAAGCATGATCAAAAACCAACTGAAAAACTTCTGGGGAGAGTATCTTCTAACCATTCCTATTGAGAAGACCATCATGTTACATTGAAAAAACAACATGACAACCAAGTGCAGTCCTGTGAGGGTGACCTGTACCTTCACGTTGCAGCTTCCATGTTTTGTTGGTAGCCGTCTCTTCCTGCTGTGCCAGGGACTCCGTCATCTGTGCCTGGAGGTCTTGCTGCTCACGCCTCAGCTGGGACAGGCGAGACTGCAGCTGCTGCAGCTCCGTGAGAAGTGACTGACGCTCCGCGCGCAGCATGGCATCCAGACCTGACTGGTGCAGCTGCTCCTGAAACCACAGACCCATGTTTAGTTGCCAGAGAGCAGACATGTTTAGTCGCCTGAGAGCAGAGAGATGACTGGTAAAACGGTAAAAACCTGTACCACACATATGATGATTACAGCTGCCATGTTCTCTGAGAGAAATGAAGGAACTGCCTGAAGATATCATCTTTTCTCAGACAAAGTAGATTTGCAAAAAAAATTGTGTCCCAAGACATCAATGAACAAACAAAACAAACAAAAAAAGGAAAAGACTTGTGCTGCTGCTCCTGTAAGCACATACCCACTTCTAAGAAATCAGAAGGTGGGAACAAGAATGAAAACCTCACCAATTTGCCCAAATCAACACCCCTTCCCCATGCCTTTTCAGCTGACCTGTTCCCGCAAGCGGTTGTCGAGGTTCTTGATGGAGTGGGCGTGTTCCTGGCCGGCCTGCTGAAGACGCAGCATGTGCAGCTCCGCCTCCAGCCCCAGGCACTCCCTCTTGTAGACCTCCACCAAGGGGCCTGGATCAGGTCCGACCGCCAGTCTGCCTCTCCTTCCTCCAGCTGTGTGTCCGACACAAGCCAAACAACCTCCAGTCTCAGTACATGTGCTACAGTAAGTGACATACATAGGTGACACACAGAGAGACAGCTGACAGAGAGACAGCTGAGAGAAAGAGAGTGTGTGTGCATGTGTGCTGTGTGTGTGTGTGTTGTGTGTGTGTGTGTGGTGTGTGTGTGCGTGTGTGCGTGTGCTGGGTGTGTGTGTGTGTGTGTGTGTGTGTGTGTGTGTGTGTGTGTGGTGTGCTGTGTGTGTGTGTGTGTGTGTGCGATGTGTGTGTGTGCGCATGTGTGCTGTGTGCATGTGTGCTGTGTGCGCATGTGTGCTGTGTATGTGTTGTGCATGTGTGTGCATGCATACACGCACATGTGCATTGTTATGCTTGTACATGCCTGTGTGTCTGTAAACATATAAGCGTAATGTGAATATTCCCCATTTCTTAATCTGCTTAGAATGCTGACAGTCACTTCTGTTCACTCTCTTTCTTTCACAGCTGTATTCCAAAGTACCATGTGAAGATAAGGACAACAACACCAACCCTGGCACTGACTCGGTCTGCCTGACTCAGCAGTTCTTTCAGGGCGTGGATGGTCTTGACCAGGGCCAGTTTCTCCCCTTCCCAAGCCTCCTGCAGTGCTGCCTCTCGCGGAGGGCTGAGCTGGCGCCGCAGGAAGTCCAGCTCCGAGACTGACAGGATGTGCTCCCCTGCTTCCCGCAGTCGATCCAGCAAGGCCTGTGAAGCAGGTCATAAAAACGTTCAAACAGCTCATGGTATATACATCATCGTTTGTCTTGAGAACACGATTGAGCAAGGCCTGACGTTCAAACAGCAAGCAAGGCCTGTCAAGCAGGTCATGAAAACGTTCAAACAGCTCATGGTATATACATCATCGTTTGTCTTGAGAACATGATCAAGCAAGGCCTGTGAAGCAGGTCATGAAAATGTTCAAACAGCTCATGGTATATACATCATCGTTTGTCTTGAGAACACCATAGCAAGGCCTGTAAGCAGGTCATGAAAACGTTCAAACAGCTCATGGTATATACATCATCGTTGTCTCGAGAACACATCAAGCAAGGCCTGTCAAGCAGGTCATGAAAACGTTCAAACAGCTTTTCATTGGTATATACATCATCGTTTGTCTCGAGAACATGATCAAGCAAGGCCTGTAAGCAGGTCATGAAAACGTTCAACAGTCATGGTATATACATCATCGTTTGTCTCGAGAACACCATCCAGCAAGGCCTGTCAAGCAGGTCATGAAAACGTTCAAACAGCTCATGGTATATACATCATCGTTTGTCTTGAGAACAATCTGTTGTTGCCGTTTTCATTGTTGTAGTCCCCTCTTACTGTTTGCTCTTGTTGTCTATGATAATAATGTATTAACTCATTATCATTTTATGTGTTACAATTCTTCTAATTCTTGAAAATACTTTTGGACAAAATGAAAAGGTTGGAAAAAGGAGCCCGTGAACAAGAAGCAGCCAGTTGTGTTTCCAACATGAAGCGGCCAGTTGTGTTTCCAACATGAAGCGGCCAGTTCTGTTTCCAACATGAAGCGGCCAGTTCTGTTTCCAGCATGAAGCGGCCAGTTCTGTTTACCCCAACAAATAATAGCAAGAGTCGAGGGCAGGCACAGAAACGAACACAAACGGCATAACCCCACAGACCTGAATGCGTGCAGGGCAAGCCTCCTGTGAGTCGGAGCTTCCCGTCATGCTGGCATCATCCGCTGCGTTCAGTGAGCCAATCATCTGCTGGTCCATCTGCCGGGTGGCTGAGATGTCTGCGTGGAGGCGCTGGGCCACTGAGGCATCTGTCAATGAGGCTGCAAGCAAGATGACACGTTCAACACTTCCCTCTGTATTGGAAAAATGAAGCATTTCTCAACAGAAAACGGTCTTAAATGACAGAAATGAAACACAAGGAAACGTCACAGCAGAAGCACTTTCTCACACACAAAAATTGAACCCTGGACGAAGTTTTTCTCAATGGGTTCCACTGCATTCCTGCTGAAGAGACACGGGTGGGTTAAGCCGCGTGTAGCACTGCAGCTGTAAGCCCTGCCAAGCTATCAGCGTGCAGCCTCCTCACCGACCCCTCACCGAGCACTCTGCTATCCTGCCATCGCCCGACTCTCCAGTTACCACACCAGTCCTGCCCCAGGCTACATAACCCTTCAGGCACTCCCCGGCACAATCCATCCGGTCCACTCACCCAGTTCCTCAGAGCGCAGGCGGTCGATCTCCTGCTGGTGCTGGACTCGGAGGTGGTTGAGCTCCGTCTTGTGCTGCTTCTCCAGCTCCTGCTGCTGCTGGGACAGGGCCTGCTGCAGCTTGCGCTGGTGCAGCTGCTGCAGCTGCTGCGTCTCGTGGTCGTGGCGGGACTGCAGCTCTGTCAGCTTGATCTCTAGGTCCTGCCGGGCTGCCTCCTGGACCTCGCGGATGTGGCGCTGGTGTTCCATGGTCAGTTCCTCCCGCAGCTCCTGAACTTTCTGTGAGGACAGTCAAGACAATGTGGGTCATGCCTTTTTTTCATCGCCTGTCTTCAACAATGTAAGCTGCTTCCGATCCTCCACCCCACCCCACCCCCCTTTAGCATACTTCTTTGTCCAGAGTGGGAGAGCTTCATGTGGAAGAGGTTGCCCCCGTTTCATTGTTTATGTGGACTTGCTGTCTCCTTTTCGAAGTTTCAGTGGCCGCATGGTATAGCTGAAGTGTGATGGTAGCCTTTAAGCTGTCCTTTATCCAGCCTTTTAAGCAGCTACACTGTCTTCTTCATGTCCCCAGCCCATAAAGCTTCAGCCTGGGGCACTTGTATGGAGTAATAGAAAACTACGCACTGTGGATATCTATGTTCCAGATTCAAAACATTCAAACACACAGGTATCTGTGCACGCATGCACACGCACACGCACACACGCACACACACACACACACACACAGCACACACACACACACACACACACACACACACACACACACACACCACCACAGAAAAAATACATTAAAATCCAGTCAACAAATAAGTTCTCTTTGCCAGCCTCCATGACCATGACTGCTCACCTTCACAAAATCTTTGGCCGACATGCTGGCAGAGGATCTCAGAAGCTTCAGCTCTGCCTCCAGCTTCTGCACATCATCCTGCTGCTCCGCAACCTCCCCGCTCTCGCTCTCCGAGCCGCTTCGCTCCTGCATGGCCATCAGCGCTGACCTCGCTCGCTGCAGCTCCGAGCGAAGATGGGCGATCTGTTGCTGCGTCTGGGGCGAGAGGGACCGTGACCCTGAGGCCAAGGCCATCTCTGCTGTGGATTTTTCTGCTGCTGCCAGCAGCTCTTTGGATTCCTTGAGCTCTCGCTTCAGGGAGGCGATTAGAACCTCTTTTTCCTGAGAAAGAATTGGAGTATGGTTCTGCTGCATTTGTGACGTTAACAACATGGGACACAACTCGGTTTTGTTTCACTACCCCCTTTCTAATGATTATATTTTTTAATCTATCTAAATCAACTGCCTGCATCTAAATCAAAGCAAAATAAAATCTAAATCTAAATCAAACTATGTGCACAGCCCAATCACTCAATTAGAAATCACTTTTCAGACACCCCACACTTCAAAAGCTGAGAAGTTAGTTCAAAGTAGCACACATAGTGCTGAATATTATATTGCAATGTATTAGCTACCAAACCAGAAAAGAAAAGAAAAGCTCATACAAATTAGATACTGCAAATGGTTACCACTCACTTCAGGTAAAATGATGACCAGGGTGTAGAAACAACAGCTGTACAAGATGTTATTGGTGCACTCCCTACATATTAGCAAAAACACCCTACGTAATTATTGGCAAAAATCTATCTTCACACTAGAACACACTAGAAAACTGCTGTATGTAGTTTCCATGATGGCCATATACCATTGTATATACCACTGTATACGCCCCCAACCCCTCCCCTTCTCTACAAAGATGACCTGTGAAATAAAAAGAACTGTCAGGGATTTCCCTAACAGACTCAAGCCAGCATCTGCAAGTCTACAATGCACAGGAAGGAGATGACCAATCTCTCTACAAACAAAAGAAGAAAAGATGCATGTTTATACTGCATGTTAGGCGGCTGTCTTCACTAAAAGCACTACAAACTGCTTCAACTCAAGAACAAAACCTGGGTTTTTTGTTGTTGTTGTTGAATGCAACAGGTAACTGTTCCAGATCTGACACACAAAAGGGGTGGCATTGACATGTCAAAAGTAGCACTTTCATTCTGAACTCAAGTTAGTTTTTCCTGAACTTATTGTGTTGTTCACAAAGAATGCAGGCCTCATGGCCTGACTTCAGTTCCTTGCAATTTGTCCGCTTCACTTGCAGCAGTGCTTCAAGCCACTGGCTGCATTTCTTCCCTGCATCACCATAGATGTTGAAATGAAGGCCCCTCAGCTGAAAACCCAGAGCTATCAAATGTTCTCTCTTAAAAGCTTGGATTAGGTCAGGACATAGCCTTGCATGTCTGTGCTGTTGCCAGGAACTCTGAATTTCTAAACACTGCCTTTATCTGTATATGCTGAAATTAGTGTCCCTCATCTAAAAACTGAGAGCTATCACACGTTCTCTCTTAAAAGCCTGGATTAGGTCAGAATACAGCTTTGCATGCTTGACCTACTGCCAGGAATTCTGCCATCATCCAACTTCACTTTTTTCTCCCCCATCCTCTTCCAGCATAAAGCAGTGTGCATCAGAACAGATTGATGAATATCTGCCTTTTATTGTGACTGATATTTAACTGTGATTTAAAAAGAAAAAAAAAAAAAATGATTTTTCTTTTCTTGCGGCTTTATAATTTTGTTAAGGATGTGAGCTTGGTAGATATTTTCTATTTGCACGCCTTTCCTTGAATCATAAAAAATATTTTATAGTGATTAGTGTGCAAATATAACAAAATGCATTTTGCTAACAAGGTGACGGTAATCAGACATTTAATTTTTAACACGGTAAACGTGGTACAGTGTGTGAGGTTAAAGCACTGGCTTGAGTCACTGTCAAGATGGAAAATGTGGGACAGTATCTTTTACCATGTCTAGTAAGGAGGAAAGGAGGAAAGGGTTTCTATTGAGGACCTCCCCAGCAGACACCAATCAGCGTCCTTGACCCTTCACCCAACGTCCTGGACCCTGCCTAGCATGCTGACCTGCAGTCTAAGGGTCATGGTCATTACGGAGGCGGAGTACTCATGGGTGGGGGCAGTGCGGTCCTTGCGCCTCAGCCAGGCCTCCAGCTCTTCTCGCACGGTGGCCAGCTCGCGGTTTTTGGAGGCCAGCTCTCGCTGCTGGCGCCGCAGCCACAACTCCGTGTCCTGAGCCTGTGCCATCATCTGTCAACACAAGGGTGGACGTTGCCGCTCGGCCACTCTCTCCTCCTCCTTTCCTCACTTTGTCACTGTGTAGTTTGCTAACTGGAGCCTCTGGGGTGCACGCGGCGCGACTGGAGGCACGCCTGGCTGGCCAAAGCCCAAGCTGGACTGGGCTCGACACCAGGCATCTCCATGTACTTCAGCTCTTGTGGCCCTCCCCACCCCACCCCCGATCCGATATAAATGATGCATTTTGAGCTGCAGGGACTACTGAGAATATGCTTCGGGATTCAAGATTCAAGATTACTTTATTATCTCATCAGGGAAAGGAAGAGACTAACAGTGTAGGTTTTCAAGTTCCTTGGACTTCACATCACGTTTTTCCTTCCAGTGGTGGTCAACATTAGAACGAGTTTGAGAGGGTTGTTGAGACAGTGGGGTGAAGCAATGGGAGTGAATATCGAATGGAGTTGGGGGTGTAGGGGGGTGGGGGGAGGGGCCTCAAACCCATACTCCTCCAGCTGCTGTGGTTACCAGCTGCCGTGGTTATGATGCTTTAAATTCAGGCTTTTCCACCGAGACAAACACCCAGGACAAGCACAATCACTCACTGCAAGAAGCACTGAGTGAGAGAAAGGTGGTCATGGTTACCAGAAGACGTGTGCCAGCTATATTTCACTCGGTGTACATGTGAAAATTAGGTATATCGTGGGAATCACTCCAAACAAGAGGGTGAGTGAGTACAGAACAAAAATGCCCCCAAAACGTGAACAGGTGATTCAGTTAAGAACTAGGCAAGTCAACACACAAACTAAATTCTTCAAACTGGTCTTCAGCTTATATAAAATGCTAACAATGTTCAGCTACTACTGTACTAGAAATGAAAAAGTAATCAAGCAGAAGAAATTAAAGAATAATATTTTTTTTTTAATAAAAAAATCCAGTAACAGCAGCAGCAACAATCCAACTCAACCCAATGCAAATAGCAAAAATTTGCTGCCAGTGATCTGAAATAAAGTAATGTAAACAGCGTAAATCACTACTACTAAACAAGATCATTTTCCATGCTAAATTTGACCAGGTGAAAGCTGATATTTTCTGTGATGGTACAACCCCTTGTCTTATTAAGACAACAAAAGATTTCCCGTACTAAACGGGACTAGGTGAAAGCTGACAGTTTTTGTGTGCACATGCGAAGGTAGCCTGCTGCTTTATCAACACAGAATTCTCTCAGGAGATCAAACACAGCACACTGAAAGGTAAGTAACCAGAACATACTTCAGAGAAGCAGCTGCGTGAACACCAGTCTCCTCCAGCCATTTGGGTGCATGGCCAGTTCCAGCACAAACGAGTGAACAGACAAAAAAAAAGAAAAAAGACCAAAAAAAAGCACTGATGCAGACTGTGTTGTTAGGCTGACTGAGAAGAGACCAGTGATGCCCTCTCACCTCGGGACTGACGCTGGAAGACAGTCCAGGCTCCGACTCCCAGCGCGACAGGCTGAATGCCTCTGCCTGCCCCGAGATGGGGAGGGAGGAGGACAAGCTCTCGCGCACCAGGGTCTGCATGTGCTGGGCCCTGGACAGCACGTCCTTCAGCCTCTCGTCCGCCTCACCGTCCTCGCTGCTGTCTGGGGTCTTGGGGCACGCCACCTCATCTGGAGTCTGCGCTTCCTGCTGCTGCTGCCGCTGTTGTTGCTGCTGCTGCTGTTGCTGTTGCTGGCGGGCCTCCTGTTGAAGGGCCTGCACCTCTGCCTGCAGCTGTGGAGTTCAGCAGAATGACAATGTTCTGTCCGCTGTATCGTGCATGATTTTTTTTTAATCAAACAAATAAATAAACAAAAAGTATGTGCTTTGTACATGTTGTTTGTACTTTGCAGTAAAAAAATAAAAAATAAAACCCCCAAAAATAAAGCGCAAATAATTAAAAACAACAACAACAAATGAATAGATAGTCAACGTTTCTCTAAAGCCAGAGTACAGATGTCTGAATGGAATGAAACACAGCATATATACTGCAGTCTTGTGCATGCAGGAAAACAGTTGCCACCTAAAATCTTACCCAGCTCTCGTCCAGACCTGGTAATTTGTTTAAAGCATTCTCTTTATCTGTTGGTGACAGGAAATATACCTTTGTGGTTGAAAAGAAAAAGGTACACCAGCTTCCACCAATGATCAGTATACACAACCTGATTTTTCTGAATGTGCTGGAAGGCAAACTGCTGGAAGACAATAACTGACAATTTTTCCAGGTGTTAGCTGCTCTTTCATTCTCACCACATCAGTCTCACCGTCTGTGACTACAGTCAAGAAGACAAGCAAGCAAGCTTGTTTTAGCAAGCAAGCAAGCAAGGGAGGGAGGGAGGGACCCACCTGCTGTATCTGCTCCTCCCTCTCGGCCAGCTGGGTGGCAGTCTGGTCGAGGCGGGTCTGGGACTCTGTCAGCTGCTGCTCCAGCTCCACCACCCGCTCACTGGTCTGCTGCAGCCTCTCCTGCAGCGCCTTCACGTCATCCGTGGCGATGCTCTCGCTCTGAAACAGCAGTGCAACCATTACTTTTACTGTTTCAGCACCGCCTCTGGTTACAGAAGACTACAGGGAAACCAGCGAGGCCTGCGGAGGCCTCTCCTGCAGCGCCTTCATGCCGTCTGTGCCGATGCTCTCGCTCTGAAACGGCAATGCAGCCATTACTGCGAGCACCACCTCTGGCTAGAAAAGACCGCAGGGAAACCAGCATGGTCTGCTGCAGTGCCTTCAAGTCATCTGTGGCAATGCTCTTGCTCTAAAACAGCAATGCATCCATTACTGCTAGCACCACCTCTGGCTAGAAAAGACCGCAGGGAAACCAGCATGGTCTGCTGCAGCGCCTTCATGTCACCTGTGGTGATGCTCTTGCCCTAAAACAGCAATGCATCCATTACTTTCAGCAACAGCTCTGACTAGAAGAAAAGACTACAGGAAAACCAATGTGGCCTGATACATAGATGCAGTCCAGCTCACCATCACTTACTCTGCGACAGGGTGGCTCCTTGGAAAATCACAGCTGATCTCCCTTTGTTCATCCTAAGCGACAAGCCAATTCGTAGATGTGTCAAGGGAGGAGTTAGTTGGACTTTAACGTCCCATCATAGGGTCACACCAGGTTGCCTCACACATTCAAAATTCTTCTGCGTCAGCTCCAAGCACACACAAAAACATCACACAACTCGGTCAAAATAGTCCACAATCAACATCAAATGCAACTCCATCAAAACAGTCCCACTAACACAACACAACACAGTCAACACCAAACACAACTCTGTCCAAATGAGCAGATCTCAGTGGGCGAAGCATGCATCATGGCTATACATTCCGACCTGCTCCAGGCTTTCAAAGGGACAACCCTCGACAACAACTCCGGAGCCCAGCAGGACACTAATTTCTGTGCCCGCAGTGCCCTGATGTGGGCGTCAAAGGAGAGGCATGCAGTTTGTCAGCCTGTGGCCGCTCACCTTGGCCTGGGCCAGCTGTTCCTCCAGTTGAGCGACCTCCCTCTGCAGGCCGCTGATGGTGGAGCTGTCCTCCTGGCCCTGCTGCTGGAGAGTCTGCTGCTCCATCTCCAGCTGCTGGACCATCTCTGACTGCCTGCTGAGCTGCTGCTGGAGGTTCTCCAGCTCATCCTGCTTCTGGGACTCCACGTCTGCCAGCCTGTGGTGAGAGGGGGAACTGGTCAGGTCAACACTCTGGGATTATTCATTTAGATATTTGCATCATGGTTCGAGCATTTTCTCTCAACAAGGCCTTTGCATATCACCCATCCCAGCCACACAATCAACACCACATGATCACTCAGGAAACCATCCACATCACAAAATCACTGTCTACACCAGTGCACTGTCCATATGATCAACACCAGAAAACCATCCACATCACAAAATCCCTCTCCACATCAGCACGTCATCCACAACACCATCAACATCATAAAATCAACTTCCACACAAGTACACTACACTATCAACATCACTGTCCACACTAGTACACCATCATCACAAAATGACTCTCCACCCCAGTGCACCATCCACACCACAAAATGACTCTCCACCCCAGTGCACCATCCACACCACAAAATCACTCTCCACCCCAGTGCACCATCCACACCACAAAATGACTCTCCACCCCAGTGCACCATCCACACCACAAAATGACTCTCCACCCCAGTGCACCATCCACACCACAAAATGACTCTCCACCCCAGTGCACCATCCACACCACAAAATGACTCTCCACCCCAGTGCACCATCCACACCACAAAATGACTCTCCACCCCAGTGCACCATCCACACCACAAAATGACTCTCCACCCCAGTGCACCATCCACACCACAAAATGACTCTCCACCCCAGTGCACCATCCACACCACAAAATGACTCTCCACCCCAGTGCACCATCCACACCACAAAATGACTCACCACCCCAGTGCACCATCCACACCACAAAAGCACTCTCCACACCAGCACACCATCCACACAAGCACTCTCCACACCAGCACACCATCCACACAAGCACTCTCCACACCAGCACACCATCCACACCACAAAAGCACTCTCCACACCAGCACACCATCCACACCACAAAATCACTCTCCACACCAGCACACCATCCACACCACAAAATCAGTCTCCACACCAGTACACCATCCACACCACAAAATCAGTCTCCACACCAGTACACCATCCACACCACAAAATCACTCCACATCAGCACACCATCCACACCACAAGATCACTGTCCACCCCAGCACACCACAAAATCAATCTCCACCCCATCACACCACAAAATCAATCTCCACACCAGCACACCACAAAACCAGTCTCCACCCCAGCACACTGTCCACACCACAAAATCACTCCCCACCCCAGAGCACAGCACCACGTCCACCCAGCCCCCGACTACTGACCGCTGCTGCCAGTCCTTCAGCTCCTCCTCCAGCTCCGTCACCCTGGTGGCCATGTTGTCCTGATTGGCCTGTAGCTGTAGGCGCAGGTCGGCCAGGTCCTTCTCCTTCAGAGAGCCCTCCGCAGCCTTCTCCTCCTCCAGGTAGCGAATGAGCTCCTCCTTGTCCTTCACCACGCCCTCCAGGTGGAACACCTCCGTCTTCAGGTCGCGCACCTGGGCACACACAGAGAAAGGAGGAGGTTCATCTCTACTGGTCCTTCTCTTAGTCTCACAGCTGGTCATGATGTGCCTCGGTTATCAGCCCGTGCTGGTCTCTCCTTCTGCCCTTCGCTTAGCCTGGACAGCTTTCAAGGTAAAAACGGTGGGGTGGTGCAGGGGTGGGGGTGTGAAGGGCTAATAACTGTGGGGGAGAGCAGGGAGGGCATGCACTGGTGCTGGATGATGCCTGCATCCACCCAGCTGAGTTATCCCCACAGGCGCGTGTAATCTGACAGTTTCATTCATAACAAGTAGCACCCCACTTCTTGGCTGATTCCTGGTGTTTAACACACAGTCAAATGCTTGCACAAGGTCATCTCACTGAGCAAAGAGACAGACACAGAATTGCGATTGCTGGTGTGTAACACACAGTCAAATGCCTGCACATGGTCATCTCACTGGGCACAGAGAGACACAGAATCAATCAGGTCACAAGCAAAAGTCTGATTCACTGTTCACATCACAGGCAGCTTTCAGTTTGAAGAAAACTTTCAGGAAAAATAATTCAACTGTATTAACAAGGTAGAAACCAGTAGCAATCGGAATTGTTTACAGCAGGGAAAGCACATCAGGTTGTCTGACACCACTCAAGGCTAAAAAAGAAAAGAAAAAAAGAAAAAGAGAGCTCTGAGTAGTTCTGGGTTCTCATTCGTGGGGACCTAAACGTCTCCAGCCAGAGCACCCTGGTGCAGGATGCCCATCAAGCTACCTGACACCACTCCAGGCTTAAAAGAAGAAGAAAAAGAGACCCTTCCGTAGCTCTGGGTTCTCATCTGAGGGGACCTGAATGTCTCCAGCCAGAGCACCCTGGTGCAGGATGCCCACAGGGGGAGGTGCCTAGGGACAGACTGTGCAGGGAGGGCAAAGTGCAGACGAAGGATCACCTGGTCCTCCATAGGCTTGACATCCAGGTTGGGGAAGGAGTAGGCGCGGCCGCGACTGCCACGCTCCACTCGCTGCAGCTCCTCCAGCTCCTGACGCAGCTCTGCCAGACGCTTCCGGTCCTTCTCCAGCTGCTCCGTCTTCTCCGACACTTCCTGCTGGAGCTCCGCGCGGGACTTCCTGTCCTTTTCCAGCTGCTTGTCCTTCTCCGCCAGCTGCGTCTTCAGCGACTGCAGCTCTGCTTTGATGGCTTCCTGGACAGCCGGCGTGGAATGGGAGAGGGTCAGTGAGCTCAAGCTTACACCAGCTGCCAGGGTTTCCCTTGGAGTTTGTATTGTAAACTGTGAACGCTTCAAGTGCTTTCTGCCCAAATAAGCTGTGGGGGCATGGCACTATGCAGAAGCTTCTTAAAACTGATTACTGGTGATATTGTGATATCAATCTATTGCGCAAACTTGGTTTTAAGGCACAACACAGTAAGGTTTATTTATCAGGAAAAGAAATCTAAGAATTTACATGTATACTAAAAATTGTAATGCTTTCATCCTACTCTTCAATACTGACACACAGCTTATAAATACGTACCATTCCCAGTATCTTACTTCTGGATAGTATTATTAAGGCATACAGAGTTACTATACAGGTGTACACAATGAAACAAAAATCAAAATTAAAACCCAAATGTTTTACATATATATATGAACAATGGTCAATAATAAACCATAAAAACAAAGCACATTTAAAAGAATCATCCAGCCCCCATCCTCCACCACAAAAGCATGCAGAACAAAGCATCTAGTGTGACATAAACTTTAAAAAAACAAAACAAAAAAAAAACAACAGCAATACAATGCATGCAAGCCAGCCATATATTAAAACGTGCATATATGCAGGACCAAAAATTCCAAAGGCTACAAGAAGTTAGAAATACACATCTTTTCCAGGTTGTTTATACAGTGCCAAATATCCAGCTCACTGGGGTTTGTTCACCTAAAATTACGCAGCAATGTCGTGACATGTTAAAATCAGCGCCGTGCAGGTCCTACGTCTGATCAAGCTAAACTGATAAAACACAAAGACAGTCTGGAAATCAAGTGCAATTGTTACATACAAATATCCAGCTCACTGGGGTTTGTTCACCTAAAATTACGCAGCAATGTCGTGACATGTTAAAATCAGCGCCGTGCAGGTCCTACCTCTGATCAAGCTAAACTGATAAACAGCACAAAGACACAGTCTGGACAGTGCAAGTGCAATGTTGTTACATACAAATATCCAGCTCACTGGGGTTTGTTCACCTAAAATTACGCAGCAATGTCGTGACATGTTAAAATCAGCGCCGTGCAGGTCCTACCTCTGATCAAGCTAAACTGATAAACAGCACAAAGGACACAGTCTGGACAGTGCAAGTGCAATGTTGTTACATACAAAAGGTCATGAATAGCCACTTTCAATCACTTTCTGGTTACTTTTCCTTCTTCTTCTTTTTTTGCAGCAAAAAACAATTGACCTCTGACGGAAAAGTCATCAATTTGTCACTGACATGGTTCTTTTGCTCCAGATGATGTGTTCCATAAAGATGTCTTCCTTTGATCACTTCCCATCAAATTTTGTGCCCAGTTTGCGTTTTATTAAACCTGTCTATCCTTCACCTGCTATTCACTTATGTGTGTATTTCATTTTTCACACAGAAAGTCACAGAATCAACAGCCTGTTCTAATTCTTGTGGAATGAAAGTCTACGAGTATGTCAGAGCATGAGAACTGGTGTAAATGTTTGTTAAAGTCCTGAAAGTAGGCATTATTCTTGTAAATGTTATAGGAATTACTCACAATGAGGGCTGCTCAACAGATCAGGAGTCTTGAATCTTCAAATGGTTACTCTCTCTCTCGATTACATATATTGTACGCTGCTGATTATGTGGTGTGTGTGTGTGTGTACCTAACTAGTAGTTTCCAGATGTCTTGACAAACAATGCACACAAGACAACAAAATTAAATGATGTACTGATCTGAATCAAAGCAAAATGCACATCTAATCATTTTCTTTCTAATTTATCTAAACCTAAAAAAATTGTTTGGATACAAGAGACAGAAAAGCTTCGCAAAAAAAAAAGAAAAAAAAAGTCACGACAAAAATGAGCAAATGCTCCTTTATCCTAACGTTTTAAAAACTCTTTCACTGCTTTAACCAGCAATTTTCTTCAGTTAGAACTTACACACAAACTCTTAATATATCCACACACACACAAATCTGGTTACATTTTTGTGTTAGTTTTTTGGCAAAAAGGAAATAATATGACAGCTCCATGCACATGCTAACATTGCCTTGCTACTGTATTAAGTACAATAATTAGGTCGTATATATATATATACATATATATATATATATATATATATATATATATATATATATATATATATATATATATATATATATATTGTTCAGTATATATATTCAGGCTGAACCAACAATGAAATGAACATCTAGCTATGAAGAGGTTAAATAATACTGAGGGGTGTTTTTTATGACGGTTAAGCTGCACTGCCTCTGCACAACCTGTCTCAGTGTCACCAGTGTTATAATCCTGTCAAGGCTGCACCTTGTGTTGGCCATCCAATTACTCTTTCAGTCAACTCTCTTTTTCATGTTTGATCTGTATGACCTCTTGTCTCTGCACTGATGGAGTTAAGTGAGATTCCTTACACTTACTTTTGTTCCCCCCTTACACCTTACTCAATAATGCATTTCAATGAGACTGCAAAAGGGGATGCAGGCCCACTTCCTGAATGTAGACACACAACAATTGCACGTACATTAAGGATTTGTTGTTGTTGTTGTTGCTTTTGTTGTTGTTGTTGTTTTGTTGTTGTTGTTGTTTTGTTGTTGTTGTTTTTTGGGAGGGGGTTTCTCTCTCCAAATTTCAAACCCACTTCTTAAATTTGGCATGAACGATAACTCAAAACTACGTTATCTAAAAAGTGGACGGAAGAGAAATTCAACCTATTTCAATGCGTTGGTGCCTAAATCACAGGTTTTCTATAAGCCGCTAACACTCCTCCTCTTCAAGCTGACATCCATACACTTCTGAGCATCAGACAGACAGAGAGGGCAACATGGCACACAGGTCAGGTAAGTGCTTTGCAAAGACATCAGCAAAGGGAGACTACCATTGCTTCCAGTTTCTCATTGAGCTCGTAGAGTTCTTCTTCCTTCTCGTCCACAACGTTGCACTGTTCTCGCAACTGTCGTTGTACAGCCGCCAGTTCCGCCTCCAGATCCTGCGAAATGCACCGTGCCCAATACCAGCACAAACACCATCACAGACGGGACAGGGCTAGTGGGTGCCTAGGCGAACACTTTTTACTGGCAATGGTGGGCGCTTTGTTGGGGTGGGGGGCATGAGGTGGTGAGGGGTTGGGGCAGGGAGGGGACGAATGGACAGACCCGTGACATAGAGGTCACGTTTGGGAAGCACTTGCAACCAGGCAACGATCTCAAAACAGGGTTCTCAAGCTGTTCTAGCAAACATTACAAACTAGCTAGGAAAACTCCTAAATGTTTTTTTAATCTGATTTTGCAGTAGTCTGGTGCAATCCCCCCCCTCCCCCCCCACCCAAAAAAACCCACACACAAACTTCCAGTACTAGTCTATGAAAAGCAGTTCCCTTAAAAAGACAGTTCCTGAACTCCTTAATCAAGCAACGCCCCAACATCTCTTTTCACAAAACAGCATCACCACCAGACTCAAAACACAAAGATAACCCAGTGAAGGATGCTATGCTCAGAACAAATAACCAAATAAAAATGTAAAGTGACAACATTTCAATGCAACAACCGTAAACAAAAAACTCATGAAGTGACAGAGTGGAAGGATCAGACTGGCATGAGTATGAAAGCCACCATGATTAAACGCATGCATAAAATATTGCAATGGCATTTACAAAAATTAATAATTAAAAAAAAAAGCATTTGTGAACCAGTCACCACTAAGAACCCATCACCAAGTAAGTAAAAAAAAAAAAAACCCCAAAAACTACACGATTATCATTATGTGTGAGTGGTGAGTGGTGAAAAGACAAGTGTTGTCAAAGTTAACGAAGCAACTTGGATTTCTGATGAAGTGTGCTGAAGTGAAGACTAAAAGCAAAGCAGAAGAGAAAGCAGCTCACAGAAACATCGGATCCCTCAGGAAGTGAGCGGGAGTCGAGCAGCTCTTTGGTCAGAGCCTCCATCTCACGCTCTTTTTCATCCAGCATGGACTGAACAGTGTCAAAATCCTTCTGAAGCTCCACCTGAAACACGCAACACCACAAAGAGGTCCGCTGAGGATTAATATAAGGGTACAAGTTGTGTGTAAAAGTGTTCAGGCACCTGAAACTTTGAAGACAGATTAGAGTGGGTCTCTGTGTGAAGACGTCAGGCTGATCCACTCAAGATTACTGTCCTGAAAACTAGAAGGAAAACAGAAACTGTCCTGAATGACCCTCTAAAACTAGTGCAGGTGAAGGATGCTATGACATGTGAAATATGCTACGACATGTGAAAGGTGCTATGACAGGTGAAAGACGAGACAGATGTTATGACCAGTGAAAGATACTATGACCAGTGAAGGATGTTATGACAAGTGAAGGATGCTATGACAGGTGAAGGAACAACAACAGGTGAAGGACGCTATGACAGGTGAAGGATGTTATGATGGATGCTATGACAGGTGAAGGATGCTATGACAGGTGAAGGATGTTATGATGGATGCTATGACAGGTAAAGGATGCTGGGGCAGGTGAAGGTTGCTAGGACAGGTGAAGGATGTTATGATGGATGCTAGGACAGGTGAAGGATGCTAGGACAGGTGAAGGATGTTATGATGGATGCTAGGACAGGTGAAGGATGCTAGGACAGGTGAAGGACACTATGACATGAATGATGTTATGATGGATGCTATGACAGGTAAAGGATGCTATGACATGAATGTTATGATGGATGCTATGACAGGTAAAGGATGCTAGGACAGGCGAAGGATGCCAGGACAGGTGAAGGACGATATGACATGAATGATGTTATGATGGATGCTATGACAGGTAAAGGATGCTAGGACAGGCAAAGGATGCTAGGACAGGTGAAGGATGTTATGATGGATGCTAAGGATGCTATGAGTATGACATGAAGGATGCTATGACAGGCAAAGGATGCTAAGACACGTGATGGATACTATGATGGGTGACGTATGCTATGGCAAATGAAGGATGCTATGACATGGGATGGATGCTATGACAGGTGATGGATGCTATGACAGGTGGTGGATGCTATGACAGGAGAAGGATGCTATGAATGGTGAAGGACCCATCACTTACCTGGAAGGTGGAGAGACTGGTGATTTCTGTCTGGAGACCATTGATCTGCTCCACCAGCTGTTCCAGACGAGAGTCCTTCTCTGCTAGTACCTCCTGCTTCTGGGTCTTCTCCTCCTGAAGCTGTCAGATGGATAAACACATCACATCACCATGTAAAAAACACACCACTTCAAACTATATCCATCCGGCTACTCAGTCCTGTCAATTTGATGTATGTGGTGTGTGTGTGTGTGTGTGTGTGCGTGTGTGTGTGTGTTGTGTGTGTGTGTTTGTGTGTGTGTGTGTGTGTGCGTGTGTGCGTGCGTGCATGTGTGTGTGTGTGTGTGCATGAGTGTGTGCGTACATGTGTGTATGTGTGAACCTGACCCTCACCCAAACCAGAGCAGTGAAGATCAAGCACCGAGTAGTGACTCCTCAGCGCAGCCCTTTCGAACACTAACTGTCCTGGCTTTCTTCTACTACCACCACCACCCCTCCAACCAATTATCAAGCCATCAGGAATTTAGAGTTGCATTTTTTTTCTGGGAATATTCCACAGATGTCTGCATAATTATTATAAGTACTGTCCTAAGATAGGCATCTTTGTTTAAAAAAATAAATTAAAAAAAGCCAGAAAAAGCAACCAACGGCCCATCTTTCATCTCCCACACTGGCTGCATTACACAGATTCACCATAACCGTTTAGTCCATTGAAGATAGTATCTATGTGCTAAAAAACAACAACAACATATGTGCTCCACCCTGAGATAGTATCTATGGGCTAAAAAACAACAACAACATATGCCTTCCAGCCTGTCTGTCACAAGCTTCCCCAATGCTGCCTTTGAAACAGCTTCCTCACAACAGGTATGCGATGAAACAACCACTACAACAAGGGAGGGGGAGCCACCTGACTGAGGTCCTCATCCCGCTGCTGAAGCTCAGCCTCCAGTGCCGCCTTGTCACTCTGCAACTGCTCCACCTTCTCCTGCTGCTCCGTCAGCTGTGACGTCAGCTGCTCCACCTCGTCGGTCAGCTCAGCGATGCGAGCCTCTCGTTCACCCACCGTCTGGTCCAATTCTTGAGCTAGCGAGGTCTGTAGATTACCATACAATACAATAATGCTTTATTAATCCTTAAAAAGGAAATTCAGTTGTCTGCCTTTGATAAATAATAAACAAGTAAATACAAAGTAAGTAAAGACTTGTACAATTTCACTCGCTTAGAATAAAAACTTAATGGAATCAAGTAAATAAAAAGTAAGAATATATATACACAGCAGCATTCACAATGGTGCCTGTGTCATTCACACAAATGCTGTCACACCCTTAATTTAATCTTAAGTAACACACACACACACTCAATTTAATCTTAACACACACACACACTCAATTTAATCTTAACACGCACGCACACACGCATGCACACACGCATGCACACACACACAAAGCGCTCTGTAAAAGAGAGACCGAGTAACACACATACAGACAGACAGATAGGCAGCTGTATAGGGAGGGAGAGAGACTTTCACTAAAACTAAAACTGTCCCAACAGTTGGTTATATATTATTCCAATAGTGTGTGTGTCACGGTAATCAATGACATCTGTCAGCATGTACAGGACTGAGGCTGAGACTCTTATTCTAAAAGCAGAACAACAATTTGCAGAGCCTATTCTTACATCATTTTGCAGAGCCGGTTCTACACCTACTATCATAATGTTCTGTAACAAGCATAAACACACAGTAGCTCACAGGAAGTTGTTTATCAAAGCATCAACGGAGCAAAAGTTACGACACTTTTACATCTTATACACAGATCTGGATCCCAATCCTACATATATGTCAACTACGTCATTTTAACATTTTGATTTTGCAGTTCCTTCCCTTTGGGACTTTGCCCCATACAGTGCGTCAGTCACCTGACAAGCATGCAGTAAGTAACGTTATGTGTGCACAGAGCAGCTGAAGCTATGAACCTGTTAATGTTGAAGACAACAAGGGTGCTCTAAAGTGGGATAAAACCAAGCTACGTAGGTTACATACTTACTGTGCTGATTCTGCCCAAAAAGACTGCAAAGGACGCTCTTAAGTGGGAAGGATCTTGCAGCGTAGGCTCTATATTTACTGGGCTGATTCTGCTCTGAAAGGCTGCTAAAGGGGCTCTGAAATGTGAAGAACCTTGCTGCGTAGGTTTTGTATTTACTGGGCTGATTCTGCTCTGAAAGGCTGCTAAAGGTGCTCTGAAATGTGAAGAACCTTGCTGCGTAGGTTTCGTATTTACTGGGCTGATTCTGCCCTAAATTGGCCCTGATATAACTGCACTGGTCGACTGGGCATAAAACGCCAGCTTACTTACTTACTGCCCCAAATGACTGCTAACGTGTGAAGAGCCTTGCAGCATAGGTTCTATATTTACTGGGCTGATTCTGCCCCATAAGACTGCTAAAAGCGCTCTGAAGTGTGAAGCACCTGAGTGCTATACAGGGTCTGTTGAAGTGTGAAGCACCTGAGTGCTATACAGGGTCTGTTTTAACTCTGCTGATTCTGCCCAGGACAATACTCATACTAGGTGCTATAGTGTTTGACAAACACAAATAGTGGACTTACTAGGCTAATTTCCCCCCAAAGAGAGATGGCTAAGCTGCTCTGATATCTAACTCTATTATACAGGTTCTGTGTTTAATGCCAGTACTATTTTGATTCTGTCCCAAAAGACCTCTAAACCACAGTCTAGAACTGAACAGTCAGCTCAAGCAGCTAACAGCTGTTCACAATAACAAACAAAGGTGTTTTGCGCTGGCCGTGAGCCCACAACACCTGTGCTCCAGCAGTTTTTCTCACAGTAACACACACACACACACACACACACACACACACACACACACACACACACACACACACACACACCACACCACATCCACACACACACACACACACCACATCCACACACACACACAAACACACATAAAATAAATCTCACACACATAAAACAATCTCATCAGTTGGTGCAGACTAACAAGTGACTCTCTCCATGCAAACACAAACAATTCTGCCAAAGGTAAACTGTGAATTTTTCCTGCTTTCCAGTTAGTGAGTTCATACTAACCCTACCAACCACCATCCCAAGCATTAACCCATCATCAGTCCCTACTATCCACCACCTGCATCATCAACCCATCCTTAACCCCAAAACATGCACACTAGACTTAACCAAGAATCAGAGAGGGAGACTGCGGGAAGAGATTTTACAAAGAAAGAAATAAAACTGAAAAAAGAGAATAAAACGAGAAAGTGAAATGGGTTAACAATAAGAGTGTGTAGTTTACATTAATGGCTGTAGCTGACATAATAGGTGTACATGTGGTTGAAATGTATAAAACAGGTATAACGAGAGAAGCAAAAAGAGAAAAAGGCTAAAACACTATCACATAAATTATCTAAGTTGAAATACAATCTTATACATTCTGTTACTTGGTTGTTGTTTTTGGCACAGGTATTCAACTTCTTGTCCACAACATGTCAGTTAGTCAGTTCTTGGATTTTAACATCCTGTCGACTGCTCTGGGTCACCTCCAGGTAAAACAAGACACACAACTGCTCAAGTTCATACATCCTGACTATGCTGACAGGTGAATTTCTCTCTCTCCAAATTTTGCATTTCATTGTAAGCCATGTCACAAACAACAGCCACATCCTTAAACCGCCATGACGTTCACACAGTTCCTTTCCTTACCTCACAAGAATAACATTCTAACAGCCAGTATGTTACCCTAACAACCAAATTAGGTAGAAAAATCAAAAGAAGTCCAAGAAGATGTGAAGAAAGTATATAAAAAAAGATTGTGACTGTCAACAAAATAAAACTACAACCCAGAAAAAGATCCCCAAGAATATCTCTTTAAAAAAATAAAAAAAGCAAACAGAACAAAAATTATGTTTATGTTGAGAGTTTTAGAGACACGTGTAAGCAAAATGTTATCTAAAAATCTTCATCAGTTACAACTTACATCTACCAGTAAACATTTGAAAGGTAATGGTAAAGCGTAGAGGTCTATATAAGGATTACAAAAAATCTTCTAAACACTTCTAGTTCCAAATATTTTGCAGAAAAATGAGTTTACAACAAGTCCAGGATAAGAATATAGTTATGAAAGATAAGCAGGAAGAAAATATTGAAAACCTGACTGGTAGAAAAATAAGATGTGATATAAAAGTTAAAATACTGAAAACCTGACTAGTAGAAAAATAAGATATGATATATCAAAGTTGGTTAATAGACTAGTACACACAGACACCACACTTGGTTAAACTGCGCACAACCAGAACTGCACAGCGTATACACCACCTTTCCTTCCTCTGGCAACACTCAACAGTGGAGCCGCTTCAAAACAACTGCTATTTCAGCGTCTGCTACTGGAAGAAATGCTTTCCACTGTGAATCTATTCTTTGCCACGCTGCAGAGAAATAATTGACTAAGATCCAAAACCACAACGCTCTTTGAAAATTTAGCCCCCTGCATAACAGGGATTATATGTACACAACATTGTTACGAACAGGCTACTGGCAAAAGTATTTGTTTTCCTGAAAGTTTCAGACACCAGCTGCTTTCACATCACACCTGTGTGCGCAAAGGTCAGTACACAGAGCCGCTGACGCTATGAACCTGTTATAGGCAAGCACATCAGTTAGAACACGTACAATTTTTTTATTTTTTTAAATATTTTTTATACTGTTGCCTGCACTTTAGCGTGTGCAGGAGAGAATGGCTGCAAGAGGAGAGGAAAGGAATGGTGTAGCAGTTCCGTGCACTGTAGTACTGACCACAGAGGATGGCCGTTCCTCCTCTTGCAACTGCAAGCGCAACCAAGCCCCACCTTGTGTAAGCAAGTTATACACCAGTTTGTGCCTTCAGGCGCAATGCTCGGCACCTAGTCTTCTCATAGTCATCACCCCTTCAATCAAGCTTACTCAGCAACAAGACACCTCATAGCGATCATGCCTTCAGGCTCTATACTCAACACCAAATCATCTCATAGTAATCACGCCTTCAGGCTCTGTACTCAACCCCAAGTCATCTCATAGTAATCACGCCTTCAGGCTCTATACTCAACACCAAATCATCTCATAGTAATCACGCCTTCAGGCTCTGTACTCAACCCCAAGTCATCTCATAGTAATCACGCCTTCAGGCTCTGTACTCAACCCCAAGTCATCTCATAGTAATTACGCCTTCAGGCTCTGTACTCAACCCCAAGTCATCTCATAGTAATTACGCCTTCAGGCTCTGTACTCAACACCAAGTCATCTCATAGTAATTACGCCTTCAGGCTCTGTACTCAACACCAAGTCATCTCATAGTAATTACGCCTTCAGGCTCTGTACTCAACCCCAAGTCATCTCATAGTAATCACGCCTTCAGGCTCTGTACTCAACCCCAAGTCATCTCAAAGTAATCACGCCTTCAGGCTCTGTACTCAACCCCAAGTCATCTCATAGTAATCATGCCTTCAGGCTCTGTACTCAACCCCAAGTCATCTCATAGTAATCACGCCTTCAGGCTCTGTACTCAACACCAAGTCACCTCATAGTAATCACGCCTTCAGGCTCTGTACTCAACACCAAGTCACCTCATAGTAATCATGCCTACAGGTTCTATGCTAAACACCAGGATGAAATGTTTTGTCCTGCATGAAATTCTGACTTCATGCAGTCTCAGGTGGAAAAACACTCTCAAAGTGGACGCTTCTGGTGAGTTTACCCTTTCTGTGAGACTAGTCCTGAAAGCACACTACTGCAGCAGCACAGATTCTTTGGCCGGCAAAGGGTTAAACGCTTGGTACTTTGTCCGTCCTAGAGATTCTGAAGCAATCAACGGCAAAGCCTTTCTCTTACACATTCGCAGCAGTTCTCTTTCTCGAAGACATGTGTGTCTGTAAACGTCAACTGACCCAGCCCCCTTGCCCAGTTTTACTTATCCCCCTTGCCCAGTTTTACTTATCATCCACAACATCAAACTACTGCTAATCTAACAAGAAACAAAATATGGAAGGGATAGAACGTCCTGCCAACTGACCCGTTCAGTAAATGAGGCATTTAGAGGGACAGGCTCATTGAAAGAGAGCGAGACGTCGAGACACGACTCGCCCCGTTGCAAACTGTGCACCGTATCTTGCAGATCCGACACCAACTCTTCTTTCTCTTTCAGCTGCGCTTGCACGGATCCAAGGTCAGTCTGCACAGTTTTCACATCCTCAAATGTTAGCAGTTAGTAGGTACACAATGTTTTTTTAATTTTTTTTAAAGGACAACAGCAACAACACAAACAATACAAATGCTGATTAAGTCTCAGACCCAATACTGAATTATTTGTAAGCAGTATTGACAACACAATATATACAAATGTAAAATCCAAGATTGGTATCAGTAAATGGGTGAACAATTCAACCACACTCTGATTACTGGGAATTATGGGTATGGGGTGGGTACAAGTTGCCTGGGCCATTTATTGGTTGGTAGTTCATTTACTGGTTGGTAGTAACATTCACAATTTTCACACTCATATGATGCACTGTCAAGAATTAACAACAAATCCAAACACACAAAATGTAAACCTGAAACAGTAACATCAAGCATCATCCAAATATATGACAAAGGGAGTTATTTGTTACCGGTAAACACCTTTTACTAGCAAGCACACAAAACCAGTCCATGAAATGATTATTCAAACCCAGTCACATTTCAGCCCCAAAGCCCAGTGGCTGTCCCCTCACTTCAAAGCCACAAAGCCCCATGCATCAGTCACTTCATGCAATCCAAATGCCACCAAACCTCTGTTTTCAACAGCTGCTGGCGCAGTTCTTCAATCTCAGCGTTTTTATCATCCAGAAGTTCAGGAGGGAAGGGACCAGCATTGGACAGCTCAGCGATGCGAGTCTGATGAAGGAAGATAAGAATGCTATGTCTGAGGAACAAACTTTAACGGGGATGGGGGGGACAGACAGACAGAGAGGGGGAGAGACACAGAGAGAGAGCAGAGAAAGAGGAAGAGAGAGAGAGAGAGAGAGAGAGAACAGAGAAAAAGAGGGAGGGGTAGGCAGAATGATGAACACAGAAAAAAAGGGGTTGATGATGAGGGTGTGAGGTACAGACTGAGCGACACGTGCACAGACAGTGGGGGAGATGGACAGAGAGAGACAAGAGAAAGAGAGGGAGAGAAAGAGAGGCAGATGAACTAACACACGGAGACAGAAAAGGAGGGGGAGACAGGCAGATGGATACAGACGAAGGGGCGTAGATGGGAGGAGGAAGGCGACAGGTGCAGACAGACTGACAGACAGAGACAGTGGGGAAGACAGACAAACAGAGTGAGAGAAATAGAAGGAGATGAACTAACAGAGACAGAAAACAGAGAGGTGAAGGAAGAAAGACAAACAATGGGGAAGACAGACAGAGTGAGAGAAACAGAAGGAGATGAACTAACCGAGACAGAAAAGAGAGAGGCAAAGGAAGAAAGACAAACAGTGGGGAAGACAGACAAACAGAGTGAGAGAAACAGAAGGAGATGAACTAACAGAGACAGAAAAGAGAGAAGCGAAGGAAGAAAGACAAACAGTGGGGAAGACAGACAAACAGAGTGAGAGAAACAGAAGGAGATGAACTAACAGAGACAGAAAAGAGAGAAGCGAAGGAAGAAAGACAAACAGTGGGGAAGACAGACAAACAGAGTGAGAGAAACAGAAGGAGATGAACTAACAGAGACAGAAAAGAGAGAAGCGAAGGAAGAAAGACAAACAGTGGGGAAGACAGACAAACAGAGTGAGAGAAACAGAAGGAGATGAACTAACAGAGACAGAAAAGAGAGACGCAAAGGAAGAAAGACAAACAGTGGGGAAGACAGACAAACAGAGTGAGAGAAACAGAAGGAGATGAACTAACAGAGACAGAAAAGAGAGAGGCGAAGGAAGAAAGACAAACAGTGGGGAAGACAGACAAACAGTGAGAGAAACAGAAGGAGATGAACTAACAGAGACAGAAAAGAGAGACGCAAAGGAAGAAAGACAAACACAGACAGAAGAGCGGGAGGTTGTGAGGAGAGAGGTACAGACAGACCAACTGATTGACTGGCAGAAACAATGGGGAAGACACACAAACAAAGAGAGAGAGAGAGAGAAGAGAAGAGAAGAGAGAGTGAGAGAAAGGGACAAAGGGAGGGAGATGAACTAACAAGTGTGTGTGTGTGTGTGTAGGGAGGGTAGGGTATGTGTGATTGTGTGTGTGGAGGGGGAGGGGGGGTGTTAAAGAGAGAGGAAGAGATGGAGAGAGAAACACACAGGCAGAAACAGACAGACAGAAAAAAAAACGCCACGACAAACAAACAAACAAAAGAGCAAGAGTGACAGAGGAGAGAAAACAAAGAGGAGGGCAGCCTCTTGCCCACCTGCAGGGCCTCTCTCTCCTCCTCCAGCTGCCCCAGGCGTTGAGCGGTCAGCGCCGAGTCCTGCAGCTGCTGCTTCAGCTGCTCCACCTCCTGCCGCCTCTGCTCCACCTCCTGTTCCAGCCCTTCCTGCTCCGCCTTCAGTTTGCTCAGCTGGGAACCACCATACCCAAACACTCACTACCACACCCAAACACTCATTACCACACCCAAACACTCATTACCACACCCAAACACTCATTACCACATCCACTCATCACCACACCCAAACACTCATTACCACACCCAAACACTCATTACCACATCCACTCATCACCACACCCAAACACTCATTACCACACCCAAACACTCATTACCACACCCAAACACTCATTACCACACCCACTCATCACCACACCCAAACACTCACTACCACACCCAAACACTCATTACCACACCCAAACACTCATTACCACACCCACTCATCACCACACCCAAACACTCATTACCACACCCAAACACTCACTACCACACCCAAACACTCACCACCACACCCAAACACTCATTACCACACCCACTCATCACCACACCCAAACACTCACCACCACACCCAAACACTCATCACCACACCCAAACACTCACCACCACACCCAAACACTCATTACCACACCCAAACACTCACTACCACACCCAAACACTCATCACTACACCAAGACACTCATTACAGGGCATCTTCCCACCCAAACACTCACCACCACACCCACTCACCACCACACGCAAACACTCATTACCACACCCAAACACTCACACCACACCAAAACACTCACACCACACCAAAACACTCATTACAGGGCACCACCACACCCATTCACCACCACTACACCCAAACACTCACCACCGCACCCAACCACCCATCACCATACCCAAACACTCACCACCACACCCAAACACTCATTGCAGGGTACCCCCCCCCCCCCCCCCAAAAAAAAACAAAAAAAACAACCCCACATGTTACAGAAAACACAGGCCCCCCCCCCCCAAACTGTCATTACAGGGCGCGCTCACACACACACACACACACACGCAACAGTCATCACCACCTCTTCCTCTTTCTTCTCCAGCTTCTCCCGCTCTGTATCCAGCTGGTCGCGCAGATCGGCAGCAGAAGCTGCACTGGTGTTGGGGTCGGTGGGTCCCGTCCAGTGTCGCATCTCGTCCAGCTGGTTGCGCAGCGCTGAGATCTGCAGCAGCTGCTCTTGCACTCTCTTCTGCAGGGCGTCCTTCTCATGGACCAGCTCCTGACATAGCAGCAGTCACACAGGCCGTGTAGTTAGTGTCTATATACAGTAGCAGTCACACAGGCTGTGTAGTTAGTGTCTATATATAGCAGCAGTCACACAGGCTGTGTAGTTAGTGTCTATATACAGCAGCAGTCACACAGGCTGTGTAGTTAGTGTCTATATATAGCAGCAGTCACACAGGCTGTGTAGTTAGTGTCTATATATAGCAGCAGTCACACAGGCTGTGTAGTTAGTGTCTATATACAGCAGCAGTCACACAGGCTGTGTAGTTAGTGTCTATATACAGCAGCAGTCACACAGGCTGTGTAGTTAGTGTCTATATACAGCAGCAGTCACACAGGCTGTGTAGTTAGTGTCTATATACAGTAGCAGTCACACAGGGAGGTCTTAAGATCAAAGGCTGTGTAGTTGGTGTCTATATACAGCAGCAGTCACACAGGCTGTGTAGTTGGTGTCTATATACAGCAGCAGTCACACAGGCCGTGTAGTTGGTGTCTATATACAGCAGCAGTCACACAGTGTGGGGTCTATTACAGCAGCAGTCACACAGGCTGTGTAGTTAGTGTCAGTCACACAGGCTGTGTAGTTAGTGTCTATATACAGCAGCAGTCACACAGGCTGTGTAGTTAGTGTCTATATACAGTAGCAGTCACACAGGCTGTGTAGTTGGTGTCTATATACACCAGCAGTCACACAGGCTGTGTAGTTGGTGTCTATATACAGCAGCAGTCACACAGGCTGTGTAGTTGGTGTCTATATACAGCAGCAGTCACACAGGCTGTGTAGTTGGTGTCTATATACAGCAGCAGTCACACAGGCTGTGTAGTTAGTGTCTATATACAGCAGCAGTCACACAGGCTGTGTAGTTAGTGTCTATACACAGCAGCAGTCACACAGGCTGTGTAGTTGGTGTCTATATACAGTAGCGGTCACACAGGCCGTGTAGTTAGTGTCTATATACAGCAGCAGTCACACAGGCCGTGTAGTTAGTGTCTATATACAGTAGCAGACAGGCTATGTAGACGTGTCACTGCCTGATTGTTTTCCTTCCAGTGTTTACAAAGAGTGTACCTGCCACAGGATCAGTTACAGGCTGCACTGTTAGTACAAAAAATGATCCGTCTTTGTTCCATCAACTTCTCTAGGAAGGGTACTCCTCACAAATGAGCAGTCATGCTGGTCATGGTCTCAGCTTCCAGACTGTCTTTGTCTCAATTATTAAGGACTTAGTTCTTAGATTTAAAGATCCTGTCAACCACTCAGGGTCAAAAATCTCAAGGAAGAGTGCTCTTTCTCACCACAGAAGCAATCACACAGGTTGTGTTGTAGTTCGCGTCTAAACGTCACCAATCATTTCTCTCTGTCCCATTTACAGGTGGGACACTCCAGCCAAAACAGCAATAAAGCCATGCTGCATCGTGGTTTTTACAGGTCATCAGCTGCTGTACGTTCCTCTATCCAATACCTGCTTGTGGACGCCACTGGCAAAAGCAGCATTCCCAGACTGGATTGCTGTTGTCATAGTTTAACTATGCCTCAGCTCATATTCCATTAGTCCACTACTATGTCACAGGTCACATTCCATTAGTCCATTTCATATTCTATTCATCCATTACTATGTCACAGGTCATATTCCATTAGTCCATTACTGTTTCACACATCATTTTCCATTAGTCCACTGCTATGACACAGGTCATAGTCTATTAGCTCATTGCTATGCAACAGGTCATATTCCATTCGTCCATTACTATTTCACAGGCCATATGCTATGAGTCCCTTTGCTTGTCACTTCAAACAGGGAAGTTTCAGGCAAAGCCACAGTGGCATGTTGTGGAGTGCAGTCAATGTTGGAGGGGTTCTTTTCTGATCTCACCCCCAAAGTGATAGTGCTGCACCTTTAAACGGGTGATGTGACAGGCACAGGATCATCAACAACCTTAAGTTGAAACTGAGACAATGCAGTGAGCAGGGTGTGTGGAATGCCCCAAATTTCTGTGCTATTATTCCTATACATGAGACTGGAGGGAACAGTACAGATGGGACCTCCCCCTACCCACCCACCACCACCACCTCCCCGGCACAAAAGTGCCAACAATAAAAAATAAAGCCTCCAGCTGAGCAGAAACTGACAGAAAGAAAGAAAGAACTGGTCAGAGAGAAAACAAATGTAAACATAGAGCTCACTTCCTCAGCTTGCCGAGACCTCCTCAGCTCGTCCTCAAGGGAGATTCGGCTCTCACGTCGGTGAAGGGAAGGGCGAGCCGGTGACAGCGGAAGTGAACTGGGAGAGTCAGGGCGCGGGGTGAGAACTGGCGACGAGGGCTTGTCCGACTGGGCGTCGATCTCGCCAACGGTGAGTCGACGCTCCAGGTTCTGAATGCGACCTGGTGAGGATGCCAACGGAACAGTTCTGGTCACGACGGTTCATAGGTGGTTAAACCCAGACAACACTCTGGTCCAGAACCGTGCAGCGAAATGGACCACTTTGCAGGGGCGATGGAAAGTTGAACTGCCGACAGCTCATCAGTGAAGTTACTCATTAATATCTCTTTTCTTTGTATGGAGTAGTAACTCCTTGACGTGACCAAGGGATATTTATGCATATGCCTTATAGCCCCCTGCCCCCCTTTCCTGCTTCCATCCCTCCCCCAGCATAACAAATTCAGGGTGGGCTGAGCAGAAAAATGATGATAAAGTCTATCAAAATTCCACCACCTCTTTCAGAATTGTCCTCCACTTTCACTTCATTATCCTGCAAAAACGCACACACAAAAGCCACACAAACCACCCCATCCTGCAAAAGTAACACCTGCGGAACACCACTGCACCAAGACCACCAGAAATCAAAGCAGCAACCACACAGCAACAGCAAGGCCCCGACACAAGAGAAAAGGCACCAAGTGAATGGCGAGCCTGACCTTTGAGCTGTTCCTCAGTGTCTCCCCGCTGGTCCAGCTCTCGCTCCAGCGTGTTGATCCACACCCGCAGGTCCTGCGCGCTGAGCTCCCGCTCCTCCAGGGACTGCTGCAGCTCCCGCGTCTGCTGGTGCATCAGCATCTGGCTCTCTATGCGTGCCTGCAGCTGCTCCGTCAGGTCCTGGATCTGTTGCAGATGATCTCACACATCAGATTCGAAAAAATCAGCGCTGACAGAAATTCACAAATCTCTACCCTCACCCCAAATGCCCTTGAAAGTACTTGAATATACATTAACTTAATTTTTTTTGTGTGTGTCTTCTTTTCATGAATGACCCCTGCTGCTCCTCAGTTGATTGCATTCTGTCTGCTGATGGAAAAATCTGATGCCTGTGACCTTTGTCAGTGTTCTGCTGACTCATTTCCTCAGCTGAATTTTGATGCAGGGGTGTATTTGGTCTCTTTAACATATACATGCACTTTTATGATCCGCTTTTATGTTTGGGTTTTATGCTTGTTTGCCTTCGTGTGCCTGTGAGCTCCAGTGAGAAGCTTGGAGTTTTGTACGGGTTTGTGCTATAAACAAATATCTGTCAATATGCCAATGGTCTCATTACAGCGAAACCCACTGTGAGCATCCCACTTTTTTCAGGACCCCAGCCGAGTGGTTTCTAATGATTGGAAATCAGCCAGTTCTTTCACAATGACAAGACAATCCAGTGAAAAGCCCAGCACTAAATGGCCCTCATGCACTGTATTATAGGAGATAAAACACTAGCCCACAACAGCAAAACTGTTTTGGGAGGCTCTGGGTGTAACCCAGTAGATGATAGTCAACCATGGAAACCAAATGATCTCTCAAAACAAATCTCCTCAACCCTGAACAATGTGTGTGTGTGTGTGTGTGTGTGTGTGTGTGTGTGTGTGTGTGTGTGTGTGTGCATATATGCGCCTCTGTGAGTTTACTCTCATATACATATTTGTTCCCCACCTCCCAAGTCATTTACTTTGTAAGACACTCAGAGCTTTTTAAAGGCAGACACTGTGAAAAAAGATCTTTCATTACTTTCAATTTCCGCATGAATGCTGGGTGTGTGAATTTTTGAAAGAGTCTCAAAGCATCTAGCTGTGCCACCTACCCACCCTTACAGTCTCAAAGCATCCAGCTGTGCCACCATCCCACCCTTACAGTCTCAAAGCATCTAGCTTTGCCACCTACCCACCCTTACAGTCTCAAAGCATCCAGCTATGCCACCTACCCACCCTTACAGTCTCAAAGCATCCAGCTTTGCCACCACCCCACCCTTACAGTCTCAAAGCATCCAGCTGTGCCACCATCCCACCCTTACAGTCTCAAAGCATCCAGCTTTGCCACCACCCCACCCTTACAGTCTCAAAGCATCCAGCTGTGCCACTACCCCACCCTTACAGTCTCAAAGCATCCAGCTTTGCCACCACCCTACCCTTACAGTCTCAAAGCATCCAGCTGTGCCACCACCCCACCCTTACAGTCTCAAAGCATCCAGCTGTGCCACTACCCCACCCTTACAGTCTCAAAGCATCCAGTTTTGCCACCACCCCACCCTTACAGTCTCAAAGCATCCAGCTTTGCCACCACCCCACCCTTACAGTCTCA
Organism: Alviniconcha marisindica; assembly: GCA_018857735.1. NCBI lineage: Eukaryota > Metazoa > Mollusca > Gastropoda > Provannidae > Alviniconcha > Alviniconcha marisindica. The sequence goes on along the minus strand of JABMCL010002055.1, from coordinate 1,276,991 downwards.
AAGCATCTAGCTTTGCCACCACCCCACCCTTACAGTCTCAAAGCATCCAGCTGTGCCACTACCCCACCCTTACAGTCTCAAAGCATCCAGCTTGTGCCACCACCCCACCCTTACAGTCTCAAAGCATCCAGCTGTGCCACCACCCCACCCTTAAGTCTCAAAGCATCCAGCTGTGCCACCATCCCCACCCTTACAGTCGCAAAGCATCTAGCTGTGCCACCACCCCACCCTTACAGTCTCAAAGCATCCAGCTGTGCCACCACCCCACCCTTACAGTCTCAAAGCATCTAGCTTTGCCACCACCCCACCCTTACAGTCTCAAAGCATCCAGCTGTGCCACCACCCCACCCTTACAGTCTCAAAGCACCCTAGCTTTGCCACCACCCCACCCTTACAGTCTCAAAGCATCCAGCTGTGCCACCACCCCACCCTTACAGTCTCAAAGCACCCTAGCTGTGCCACCACCCCACCCTTACAGTCTCAAAGCATCCAGCTGTGCCACCACCCCACCCTTACAGTCTCAAAGCATCCAGCTTTGCCACCACCCACCCTTACAGTCTCAAAGCATCCAGCTGTGCCACCTACCCACCCTTACAGTCTCAAAGCATCCAGCTTTGCCACCACCCCACCCTTACAGTCTCAAAGCATCCAGCTGTGCCACCACCCACCCTTACAGTCTCAAAGCACCCTAGCTTTGCCACCACCCCACCCTTACAGTCTCAAAGCATCCAGCTGTGCCACCACCCCACCCTTACAGTCTCAAAGCATCCAGCTTTGCCACCACCCCACCCTTACAGTCTCAAAGCATCCAGCTGTGCCACCACCCCACCCTTACAGTCTCAAAGCATCCAGCTGTGCCACCACCCCACCCTTACAGTCTCAAAGCATCCAGCTGTGCCACCACCCCACCCTTACAGTCTTAAAGCATCCAGCTGTGACACCACCCCACCCTTACAGTCTCAAAGCATCCAGCTGTGCCACCCAGCCACCCTTACAGTCTCAAAGCATCCAGCTGTGCCACCTACCCACCCTTACAGTCTCAAAGCATCTAGCTGTGCCACCACCCCACCCTTACAGTCTCAAAGCATCCAGCTGTGCCACCACCCCACCCTTACAGTCTCAAAGCATCCAGCTGTGCCACTACCCCACCCTTACAGTCTCAAAGCATCCAGCTGTGCCACTACCCCACCCTACAGTCTCAAAGCATCTAGCTGTGCCACCACCCCACCCTTACAGTCTCAAAGCATCCAGCTTTGCCACCACCCCACCCTTACAGTCTCAAAGCATCCAGCTGTGCCACCTACCCACCCTTACAGTCTCAAAGCATCCAGCTGTGCCACCTACCCACCCTTACAGTCTCAAAGCATCCAGCTTTGCCACCACCCCACCCTTACAGTCTCAAAGCATCCAGCTGTGCCACTACCCCACCCTTACAGTCTCAAAGCATCTAGCTTTGCCACCACCCCACCCTTACAGTCTCAAAGCATCCAGCTGTGCCACCACCCCACCCTTACAGTCTCAAAGCATCCAGCTGTGCCACCACCCACCCTTACAGTCTCAAAGCATCCAGCTGTGCCACCACCCCACCCTTACAGTCTCAAAGCATCCAGCTGTGCCACCACCCCACCCTTACAGTCTCAAAGCATCCAGCTGTGCCACCTACCCACCCTTACAGTCTCAAAGCATCCAGCTGTGCCACCTCCCCCACCCTTACAGTCTCAAAGCATCCAGCTTTGCCACCACCCCACCCTTACAGTCTCAAAGCATCCAGCTGTGCCACTACCCCACCCTTACAGAGTCTCAAAGCATCTAGCTGTGCCACCACCCCACCCTTACAGTCTCAAAGCATCCAGCTGTGCCACTACCACACCCTTACAGAGTCTCAAAGCATCCAGCTGTGCCACCACCCCACCCTTACAGTCTCAAAGCATCCAGCTGTGCCACCCAGCCACCCTTACAGTCTCAAAGCATCCAGCTGTGCCAACTACCCACCCTTACAGTCTCAAAGCATCCAGCTGTGCCACCCAGCCACCCTTACAGTCTCAAAGCATCCAGCTGTGCCACCACCCCACCCTTACAGTCTCAAAGCATCCAGCTGTGCCACCACCCCACCCTTACAGTCTCAAAGCATCCAGCTGTGCCACCACCCCACCCTTACAGTCTCAAAGCATCCAGCTGTGCCAACTACCCACCCTTACAGTCTCAAAGCATCCAGCTGTGCCACTACCCCACCCTTACAGAGTCTCAAAGCATCTAGCTTTGCCACTACCCCACCCTTACAGTCTCAAAGCATCTAGCTTTGCCACCACCCCACCCTTACAGTCTCAAAGCATCCAGCTTTGCCACCACCCCACCCTTACAGTCTCAAAGCATCCAGCTGTGCCACCACCCCACCCTTACAGTCTCAAAGCATCCAGCTGTGCCACCACCCCACCCTTACAGTCTCAAAGCATCCAGCTGTGCCACCACCCCACCCTTACAGTCTCAAAGCATCCAGCTGTGCCACCACCCCACCCTTACAGTCTCAAAGCATCCAGCTGTGCCACCACCCCACCCTTACAGTCTCAAAGCATCCAGCTGTGCCACCACCCCACCCTTACAGTCTCAAAGCATCCAGCTGTGACACCACCCCACCCTTACAGTCTCAAAGCATCCAGCTGTGCCGCCCAGCCATCCTTAAGGTTGAGCCGCCGCAGCCCAGAAAGGCCTGCCTACCTCGTGCTGCAGACGCCCTTGGGAGTCGCCCTGCTTCTCCTTGTTGAGCAGCTGGGCCTTCAGCTTCTCCACCTCCTTCTGGAACTCCTCCCTCTCCTGCTCTCGCTCCGTCATTTGCTCCTGTCACCACAACACAGCCACATGAAACCATGGACGGCCTGACACGATCCAAATCACCTGGCAAAAACGACTGCTGAAGAACAGTTCCCTCAACACATTTCCACCAATGCTGAGCAAGTCTGCTGCGGGAAGTCTGTGGAGTGGAACCGTCTCAGACAAAGTGGCCCCAAGGATCATCAAAAGTACCTCCTTGCACAGTGAGATTGGACTTACAAGTACAAAACAAAAAGCAGAAATACGGTAATGGGAAATCAAGCACTTTGACTAAAAAGCCTTTTCATCTGAAAAAACTTGATCAATTCCAGATCAATACAAAACAGATCAACCAAAAGCTAACACAAGCTGAGACAGAATACACTGTAATTTATTATACATGCTGCAGTCTTACGGAGCGGTGGTCAAAATCTGCATCTGTTTCTGTTCCGTTCCTCCAAAGAAGGCCTGGATCATATTAGCCTGGATCCGATCTGGATGGCCTGGTCAGGTTTTGGTCAAACAGATCTGGTCTGGAAGTAAGCCAGTGTGCAAAAATCATCGGGCCCAGTTCTGGGAGAACGCAACCATCCTGCTACAACTTTCACGCTTTCAGACTCGGTTGCATTCTTCCAAATGGCCTGGCTCATACTGTTCAAAACCAGCCCAGGTCCAATTTGGTTCTGGCTGACTGTGCCAGGTTTTGGCCAAATGGACCCAGTCCGGAAGCAAGCCAGTGTGCAAGAATCATCGGGCCCACTACTGGCCAACTTTTCCAATCTGATCCAGTCTGGATTGGATGTGAATCAGACCCAGCATGTTTACTGGGAGAAGACTCCCAGCAAGTGGAAACCAACAAGCAGAAGACTCCCTGCAAGAGGAAACCAATAACAGAAGACTCACGTCCAGGAAGTGCTTGTTGGACTTGAGCTGCCTCTCCGTGTTCTCCAGCTGCAGCCTCAGGTCCTCCACCTGCCGACGCAGCTCCTCCGTCTGCCGCTGCTGCTCCTTCTCCATCTCCTCCATTGCGCTCTCCCGCTCCTGCAGGCGCTGCTGGGCCTGGGTCAGGCGGTGCTGCAGTTGCAGGTTCTGCTCCCGCGTCTCCTGCTTCAGGCTGTTCATTTCGTTCAGCAGTGCTGCAACCGGACACGTGCACACCCAACACCAGTTTAGATGAAGAACACAAAGATCACTTGTATAAAACTGTAAGCTGAGCTTACTTTCTGGAAGTGATTCTGTGCTAAATTCATACAGGTATTAAGCCAAACGAAAATCAAAGTGCCCAAGTATTCCATTTTTGTGTGCTTTTTGGTTTTTTCTTTTTCTTCTTCTTTGTTTTGTTTTGCTACTTACTACACAGGCTGTTCTGACTATAGCTCTGTAATGGGGCTAACGCTGAACAGAAAACTTTGACTAACTAAGACATGCACAACTTCTCATACTTTCCATCTCAATTCCCACACCCCACCCCTTTCTTTCTATTTAGGTTACATCCATCTAAGTTATATCTAAGTTAAGAGTATCAGTAGCTACCAAAGGAAACAAAAATTTAAAAAATAAGTAAAAATAAGGTGACTAACCCCTCTGAATCTTAACACCAAATTGAAAACAAAAAACAGGTGAAGTTATCAAAACAGAAGCTAGCATCCTGCAGCCAAGTGAGTATTTTATTTTTATTTTTATTTTTTGTCTGTGCAAGTCACTCAGAGACAGAGCAGTGGGATGACTGCAGAGTTTTTAGCCGTGCACATTCATGGTCTCACTCAACTAAAAACAATTTAAAAAAAAGAAAAGACAACAGTTAGCTGATCACAAAACGACTGAACTAAAAGAACGGAAACACATGTCACGCAAAACAATCCAAAGTCACACACAAACACAGTGCGTGAAGAAGGCACACAGCAACACAGAGGAGATATTTTTTCCCACACAGTGTTAGGGAAAACCTCAACACACACACAATCATCTTAAAGGTGAGTCATCAAAATCATTTCAAACCAGTCTGAAGTGGGTTTTTTGTGGGTTTTTTTTGATGGGTGGGGGGGGGGGGTTGTTTTACAGAAGCATAAGGAAAGGACTATCTACACAAGAATGATACCAATCGGTGCCCAAGTTTTGGATGCCGCTGAAGACAAGCTGAAAGGTTCAATTTGTGCAAATTTAAGCAGATGGAGCACAGGCAATTTGCAATCACTTCACCAGTCATACATGCTGGTGATTTAAGCAAGTATCTAAACACCTAATGCAAAGGGATATTTTCAACAAATATTTTGATTTGGTTTCTCTTTCATTTTTCAGCACAAGAAAAATCAGTCAGTACACAAATCAAATCTGCTTAACTACAGTATTTTACGTTGACTTGGCTGAAAATTTTGCAATCTTAGATATTCTTTGCCTTTCACTAGATCCAGTAAGGATTACTAATAAACAGCATCAAAGCAAAAAATGTAATCAAGTAAGTTTGCAAAGCAAATGCACAACTGTTTGGTGGTGCAGTTAAAATAATAAAATAAAAAATTGAACTACGGCGCAATATTTATGACAAAAGTATGTGTTACACGGCATCACCAGGAAAATGCATAACTGTGTGTCAAATGAATTTTAGACAGATCTGCAACAGGCAAAGCACAATTAACAAACACGGGACAACAGTTAACTTCTTGTCAAGGAGCAGCAAAATGGGACACTGAGGTGGAAGGGGTTTGTGGACGGCAGACGTATGCAGACAAGACCAACCTTTTTGTTCGGACACAGCGGCATCTCCGCCTGCCATTGCCGACTCTGCGTGCATACAAAGGCCAAAAGTCAAGGTCATGCTGAAGAGACGTCAGTGGAGAGATGACGAGAGTTGGGAGAAAGATGGGATGACTGTTTTCATGCCACGGTCACTCACACAACACTCATGGCAAAATGCACACACACACACATATATATCAAAACAAAATTAATTCAACATTCATAAGCAGACCTAAAATCCTGGGAGAGGAATGTTTCAAAATGTTTTATCCAACTTTTTTTTTAATCACTGATTACTATCTCAATAAAAAGCTGTCACTGATAAATCATCACATTATCTTGAAAACAAAACTGTAATGCATTCAACTTCACAATGTGAATCTGACCGTGATTAATGAAAAGCAATCTCACATTACAATTAAAATTACAATTACTCCTACAAAAAAAGAAAAAAAGAAAACAAACAAAAAAGAGAGAGATAGAAAAGAAGTTTTTAAAATCTAGCAATTACTCCAAGAAAAACATTGATTGCCTTAGTACAAATAACGGCAACCAAAATAATAATAATAAAAGATCCATTATTTCAGAACAATCCATACAAAGACCAATATATCAGCAGCTATTCTGCATACAAACCATGCACCAGATACAACTCAAGTCAAGCCCATGCACACATGAATCCTGAAGCAGAGAGGGGATGCAATGACACATGGAGAGAATGCAGAACACATCCACTCTGAGAAAGGGGTACAGACATGCAGTCAGGAGGACAGCGTGCAGCAGGGTAGGGGAAGGGAGCAAGGTGGGGAGGGGGGAGGGGGGTCAAAGACCTATTTGTGAATGTCCTCTTCCACCACCACCCATTACCCCTCTGCCCCCTCCCTGTGTCAGCAGTGGGCACACCCCCCCCCCCCCCCCCGCCCCCTCCCCACCCTTCCCCCAGTTGGTTACAGGCAAGGGTTAGCCTATACTGAAAGCAGTGCAAGTGCAAGGTGTCAGATGTTAGGCACACTCAATTTCTCTGTTAGACTAAATCACACCTCTTTGCTCTGAACATTATCTCTGATTAACAGCCGTAAGGTATAAACATTTCCATGGCCCCTTGAATTAACACAACTACAGCGTGCCGGTGGACACAAGTCAGCTCAAAACTGAAAAGACTACAAAGCTGTTAGGCAGCTAAAGGTACAAGTTCATACACGCATTTTTCTCTTCCACATTCACTGGTACACAAGGTTAGAACAAAGAGAATGATATCCCCTCACTGTAATGATATTCCCATGCCAGTACATAGTTTTATACATGCAATTTTTCTTCTTTGGACAGCCAGCGGTATGCTCGCCAGCCAGTAGAGAATCCCCATGCGCAGATACATTGTGAAACACTGGAGTGTGTTACGTTATGTCATTTCAGCATGCGCTGTCTACACAAAATGCTCCACACTGATGAAGAATTGATCTGATAATAAGCATTCAGACCCAGGCTTTTTTTTCTTTCTTTTTTTTTCCTTCTCACTTTTCTTTTTCTTTTCTTTTCTGGTAAATAAAGTTGAAGACAAAAATGCTGATATACTCAGAGCCTTTACCATTTTCAAACAAAACGACACAAACATGTCTGGTTAAAGTACAAATAAAGCATGCTTTCCAGAACACACCAGAAAGTAATACAGTCAGAATAACCTCAGGACCGGCCCGCATTTGTGTGGACAGAATATTAAGACAGAAAACATGCAATTAACCATTATTATCAACAATCATGTCTGCACTATGCGTGTATGTCAAATATGTCAACAGAATGTCTGGTGTCTTTTGATTAAATTAACATTATGTTGATGGTGCTGGGCAATGCTATGTATGTGATCCATGTTCCAAAGAACATAATTAGGGCTGCAATTACAACTTTTTTTTTGAGATGGGACAACGATGCTTGTACCTGCTAAGAAAGAGCTCATGCAAGCAAAAAAAAAAAAAGAAGAAGAAAAAATAATAAATTCAACATCATTTTCTTCCCATTTAGAACTCCACTACAAAAATCCCCCTGAATTTTGAAACACATGTCAAGAAAAATGACCAGCAATCTTGGAATGTAGAGAGAGAGAGAGAGAGCAAAAAAATAAAATAACAACCAAAACCCAGCAACATCCTTCTCCCATTCAAAAATCACCATCCAACTTCTTTTCCACCTAAGTGCCGTCCCACCCCACTGCCCCAGTTGTTAATGGGAAAGCAGATGGTAAGCAGTGCGACCCAACAGCGCTATGCAGGAGCTGGGGCATGATGGGTAAACTTCCTGTGGGGATGCTTGCGACCCTTACCTAGATGTACAAAGTGATAGCGTGTAGCAACCGCCTGCAACTCAACCCCTGCAAGCAACTGGGCTGCAAACAGCTCAACACAAGGGCAGTTAGTAATCCACAGTTTCTTCCCCCCATTCCTTCTCTGATAGTGTGTGTGTGTGTGTGCACTGAGTGAGAGAGAGAGAGAGTGTGTGTGTGTGTGTGTGTGTGCATATGAGAGAAAGAGAGAGAGTGTGTGTGTGTGTGTGTGTGTGTGTGTGCACTGAGTGAGAGAGAGAGAGAGAGTGTGTGTGTGTGTGTGTATGCATATGAGAGAAAAAAAGAGAGAGAGAGTGTGTGTGTGTGTGTGTGTGTGTGTGTGTGTGTGTGTGTGTGTGCATATGAGAGTGTGTGTGTGCATATGGCAGGTGTATCTGCATCTGTGGGTCTGTGTACCCATGCATGTGCATTCACCTTGATATTACCTCCACAACTGATTGGGCATTAAACATCAAGAATCAATGTGAGTGTGAGTGTGTGTGGAAGAGAGAGAGAGAGTGTGTGTGTGTTCGTGTGTGTGTGTGCAGGAATGTGCATGCATGTGTGTGTAAACATTAGCCTGTATGCTTGTGTGTGTGTGTGTGTGTGTGTGTGTGTGTGTGTGTGTGTGTGTGTGTGTGTGTGTGTGTGTGTGGTGTGTGTGTGTGTGTGTGTGCATATGAGAGTGTGTGTGTGCATATGGCGGGTGTATCTGCATCTGTGGGTCTGTGTACCCATGCATGTGCATTCACCTTGATATTACCTCCACAACTGATTGGGCATTAAACATCAAGAATCAATGTGAGTGTGAGTGTGTGTGTGGAAAGAGAGAGAGAGAGAGAGAGAGAGAGTGTGTGTGTGTTCGTGTGTGTGTGTGAAGGAATGTGCATGCATGTGTGTGTAAACATTAGCCTGTATGCTTGTGTGTGTGTGTGTGTGTGTGTGTGTGTGTGTGTATGTGCATATGTGTGTGTGTGTGTGTGTGTGAGAGAGAGAGAGAGAGAGAGAGAGAGAGAGAGAGAGAGAGAGAGAGAGAGAGAGAGAGAGAGAGAATGTGTGCAGGGGAGGGGTTGTCTACAAATGTGGTGCTTAAATGTTAGCCTGTATGTCCACTTTCTGTCAGAGGTTTGTCTGGGAGAGGGAAAGAGAGAAAAGGACAGAGAGGCGTGCTGTTGCTTTTTTTTCTCTCCAGGGGTGGATGTGGGAAGGTTGCAACCAACACGGAGACAGTATTTTAAATATGAAGGAAATCCTCTGGAATCTGCTGTTTGGAAATATTACAAGAACTGATTCAGGAAAGATTTTCTTTTTTTGCAATGGTCACACATGCTTGCTTGCTCCTTCTTTCCACTCTACAGCCTTGCTATGTCCCACCACCAATACAATAAACACGGAGGGATGAAAAAAAATGACAGAAACAAACGGCAAGACTTAATACCCTGATTTGGTTTAATGAACCCTTGTTGAAGGAAACAATGAGTAAAAGCTCTGAATAATCAATAAAAGCTCTGAATAATCAATAAAAGCTCTGAATAATCACAGAATGTACAATACCCCCCCCCCCCCTCCACCCCCATCTGTAAATGTGAAAGATTTGCGCCCACATCACAAGCATTTTGACAGAAGGGCACACCGATATGACCATCTTTCTTAACAACAAAAAGCCTGGGTCTGTTGCCCAATTTCTGCAGCCTGTATATATAAAGCATACTGTCAAAGGTAAAGCTACGTATTGTGTTTAAATTCAAGCCTGAGTTAATCATCACCAAAACATTTTTACAAGTAAAACCTTTGCCACCTAAGCTACTATTGCCATCTCAAAAAGATGCAAGATAGACACAAAAGGGAGAGAAAAAAATTACATTCTTCAAACCATGTCTCAACAGTTAACACCTATAAATACCCTATGTTGTTGATGACTAAAACCTAAATTCCCTGACTGTTCATCAGATTTAAAGAAAAGCAGCAGTTGTGGTATCAACTGATGTGCCCACTGACATGAAAACTCCTAGTGTCGACACATCAAACTACTCTGTAATGGTACTGCATGCCTCGCCATTCCTGCAAACCTCACCTCATTCATCATGCCAATGCAGACAGCTACAAATGGTCTACAGTAAACAGACGCTGGACAACCAACTGCCCTACACATCCCACATCATGCAGGGTTTGCACGATCATCGGCATTTTGAGGATCATCTGACCTACACTCAGAAGCGTTAGGAAGGTGGTTCTCAATTTTCAAACTACTCTGCATCTCAGTGCAACATAAACTGGTACGGCAAACAGGCATGCGGATTTCCTTTTCATGCTAAACACACATATCTTCCTCCAACATGAACTAAACTTTGGCATGCAAAACTGAGCTTGTCCACACACAACTCAAACAGCAGCATGAACCTGGATCCCAACCCATACTGGTGCTGTCTTTACTGTACAGTGGTAACGCTGCAGGCCTGACTTCTCTACACGCCGCGCTGCATCCACGCGCGGAGCAGGTAGGCCCCGACAAAAACACCAAGCGGTACAACGAGAAAGGAGTAGCTTTGGGGAGGTGGCGGGGGACGGGGGTTTGAACCTTGAGCCTCCTGGCCTGAGTTCTCCTGCAGGAGGGTCTGCTGCCGCTCCACATCCTGGCGCCGGGCCTCCAGCTCCCCGGTGGCCTCCTGGAACTCCCGGAGACGGCTGCGGGTGGTTTCCAGATCACCGGCCAGGACCTCCTTCTGCTCCTCCAGGGACTGCAGCTGCTCCTCCAGAGCCTCACGCTCACTGCTGTAGCCGCTGATCAGGCCTGGGGAAGACACGCCAGGCTCAAAACCAGCTTCTCCTCATACAACAACAACCCCTTCACTTGCACCACCCGAGGGCCAGCAGGAAGCCATGCCTGCAGTATGCTAAGGCGACAAAAAACAGTTTAGAATTTATACCATGCTAATCCCCTCGTTTTCCACGGAAAGCCATCACACACGGAACTGACCAGATCACTGCGTGCAATGCCCAAACGCTTCACCTGCTAAGGGTGCCAGTGACATAGTCGTTACTGATAAAAATCACCGCTGTCACAGGTAAAAGTAATCATTATTAGTGCCATCAGACTCAGAATTGACCCGTAGTTCATTTTATCACTCACGGCTGCTATTCCCTCTCCTTCTCTCCTGTTCAGAAAGCACGGAGCACTCCCAACTGTCACAAGTAATCAGCAGTGTCACTAGTGGCACAGACACAAGTAATGGCATATCTCACACTGCCCATCTCAACATTTCAGGATTGTAGCTACTCCAAACATCTTTTTCTACATCAGAAACTCACCCTCGGCCTTGTGCAACTCCAAACCAAGGTACTCTTTGGCAGCCACTTCCTGGCGAACTTGTTCTTCCAGGTCACGCAGACGGGCGGTAAGCTCGTCGTTATCCCGTGTGCGGGTTGCCATGGTTTCCAGGAGGTCGGTCTGTGTGGCCTTGGCCTCCAGAAGCTGCTGTGTGGTGCGCTCAATCATCTCCAAGAGTCGCGAGACTGCGTTCTGAAGTCTGCCTCTTGCATCTGGTAGATAGGACAAGAATTCTGCAGGAACACGTTACAAATGGGAAGAAGTACTGCAACCTTTCATCATCCAACATCTTAGCACAACAGAAATTTATTTAACCAGGATGGATTATAAGGTAATTATGTATTGCTTAAGTTCCTATAAAATAAAAATCTTCTTTGCCAGGCTGCATCAAAGATATGGGCAGCTCTGATTCATGTTCACATATAATGCAGAGGAACAGGACAGTACAAATACAATGCAGAGGAAGGAATAGGACAGCAAACATACAACATTAAGGAATATGATGGCACACATATAATGTATAGGAATATGACAGCACACACACAATGTACAGGAGTATGACAGCCCACACATGTACAGGAAGGAATGGGACAGCACACACACACACACACACAATGTAGAGGAAGGAACAGGACAGCACACGTACACAATGTAGAAGGAATATGACAGCACACACACACACACACACACACACACACACACACACACACACACACACACACACACACACATGTAGAGGAAGGAATATGACAGCACACACACACAATGCAGAGGAAGGAATATGACAACACACACACAATGTAGAGGAAGGAATATGACAACACACACACGATGTAGAGGAAGGAATAGGACATCACACACACAATGTAGAGGAAAGAACAGAACATCACACACACACACACAATGTAGAGGAATAGGACAGTACATCAGCAAAACATTTCTATTACTGACATCTAGTTTCAGACTAGATTTGCTGTCTGTTCTTCTATTTGAATGCTGTGAATTGTCCTGAAAGCAATGCAGTTGGTGCAAGCAAGCAAACAAACAAGAGTGGAGAAAAAAAAAGTAGGGTACAGGGTGGCGGAAGGGACCATCAGTCAGATCTGTACCAGAAACAATCTCCTCTCCCTCAGCATCAATGTCTGGTCCGATGAAGATGGATTCGGTCAGTCGCTGCGACATGTCCAGTCCCTCGTCAGTAGCGTTGGACAGAATGGACGTTTCCTCCAGGGTGGGGCTGCTGGTGTCAGCATCATCTGCACCACAAGGCAACATCTGTACCAATTTGTTGCCATGGAAAATGTTACTCTACTTACCTTGTGTCACTGTTCCTGCTTAGAAAATACACTTCTGATCATACCTGTGTCACATCGTGTCAATGAATCCTACCATCCCTGCTGTGAACTCTACAAAAATGATTCTTGGGACTCAGATAAAAACAGGCAAAAGAAACACACAGTGGTAGAAGAGGTGGTACAGTATAAGTAAGAGCAGGCAACTAGATAGGAGAAAGATTCCATTTTGAACAGGGGAAGGTGGGTGCTGAAGACTTCAGATTGCAGTCATCAGTAATATTCTAAACATCTATCAAATCTAAGGCATAGCTTCACACAAGCTTGCATTCACACAATGTGTGTGTGTGTGGGGGGGGGTGTGTGTGCATGTGGTGGTGCGTTTATGCATTCATGCCTGCAAGCGTGTGTGTGTGTGTATGCTGGTGGTGGTGGGGGTGGGGGTGGGGTGTAGTCATGTGCAGAACCAATCTGCACAGAGGGGGTGGGGATGGGGGGGGGGGGGGTCTCCATGACATGTGTGTAGACATATATGTGTGCAGAGCCAATCTGCACAGGCAGTGGGTTGGGGGAGGGCATGCATGCACAGAATCAATCTGCAGACACAAACTCACGTTGTTTCCAGCTGCGGTCACTCTGTGGTGAGGACATAGCAGCGGCGCCTCTCAAGGCACCGTGATCCCCTGCCACACCGCTGAAGGAGGACAGCCCCACCCCCCGGGGCGTGACCAGGTCTCCGTGGTTGTCAGGGCGGGGCAGGTGGGCGGGGCTCAAGGGTCGGGGGGCAGAGGAGGCCACCACGCTGTGCAGTCGGCGGTTGATGGTGTCCTCCACCTCCACGTAGGTGTGAACCGAGTCGGACAGCAGCTGCAGCAGGCGGTTGTTGGTCTGCTGTACTGCATCCCTGCCACACACACACACACCTGGCTTTACCACACTGAACGCAACAAACTGCACTGCTGTACTCCAGGTGGATGCGTACCTAACGCAAGATGTTCATGGTCAACTTTATTCCAGCACTCACGTCTGGTTTCACCACACTGAGTGCAACAAACTGCACTGGCCACTGCAGTACCAGGTGTAAAATGTCCATGGTCAACTTTATTACAGCACCCATACCTGGTTTTACCACACTGAACAGAACACACTTCACTGTTATATTCTGAGCACACACAGAGAGGTATAAGACTATCATTGGCGGGAGCTGCCACAAGTATCATTTTTGTTGTGACAAAAGTTTTGTCACGACAAACACGTTTTTGTCACAACAAAACATGTCTTTTGTCACAACAAAAGTATGCTTGTCATGACAAAAGTTTTGTCGCAAAAAAAAAAAAAGTTTGCCTTTTTGTTGTGACAAAAGTTTTGTCACAACAAATATTTGTCCCGGCAAACATACTTTTGTCACAACCAGCATATGTTTGTTGTGACAAACATGTTTATCACAACAAAACATATCTTTTGTCACAACAAAAGTATATTTGTGGAGACAAAACTTTTGTCACAACAAACACACATTTGTTGCAACAAATATTTGTCAAGACAAGTTTTGTCACGACAAGCGTACTTTTGTTACAACAAAAGACGTGTTTTGCCATGAGAGAAAAAAAAAAAAAAAAAAAAGGAGACAAAAACCACACACAAAAACACCAAACTCCCTACCTTTCAGCACTGATGCGATCTAAATCTGACTGCAGCATGGTGACCAGGTTCTGATCACCACCGTCTGCCCCTGCTGCTGCCGATGTTGGTGCACATGGAGGAGGAGAGGTTGCCGTTGCTGCTGCCTTGGAGGAGGGTGGTGGTGGGGAGGCTGTGGTTGCTGCTTTGGTGGCTGTCATGGCATCGTGGGGCAGCTGCTGCTGGGCCAGCTGCTGCGTCAGTCGCTCTACCTGAGCCTCCAGCTGATTGATCACAGATACAATCAGAATCAGAATCTCTTACTGCCCTAGCACATTCTTACAAGGAACTCTGGCTTTATCAAAATCCATGATACAATGTTCAAACGTAATGTGACAGACCAGAAAAGGATAAAAAAATGTACACAGCCAATGTACCGCTCAAACGATCATATGTGCACCCAACAACCCACACACCATGAACGTTGGACACACATTGGAGTGCAGCAGAAGGCTACGTCACACTCACCTGTTCGACCCTCTGGTCATGCTGGGGTGGCGCTGGGTACACAGAGGAGTGCAGCAGGAGGCTACGTCACACTCACCTGTTTGACCTTCTCATCATGGTGAGGTGGGGTTGGGTACACAGAGGAGTGCAGCAGGAGGCTACGTCACACTCACCTGTTTGACCCTCTGGTCATGCTGGGGTGGGGTTGGGGACACAGTGGAGTGCAGCAGGAGGCTACGTCACACTCACCTGTTTGACCCTCTGGTCATGCTGGGGTGGGGTTGGGGACACAGTGGAGTGCAGCAGGAGGCTACGTCACACTCACCTGTTTGACCCTCTCATCATGCTGGGGTGGGGAGCGCTGTGGGGAGGAGGGCGGAGTGCTCTTGACCACCTCGGCAAAGCTGCGCGTCTTTCCCAGCATGGAGGAAAAGCTGTGCACGCTCTCCTCCTCGTCCGTCTCCTCGTACTCCAGGCTGCTGCGTATGTCTGGTGTCCTCTCTCCATCCGGGCTACTCTGACTGGCACTCTGAAATAGGGCAGAGCCCAGTTCATGGATGTCGGTTTCTTGAAGACAGCATGTCATTTACTTATTTGGTCATCAATTTCTTAGTAAACTTATCGTTCCTAAAAACAGAAAGAGTGTACTACAAAAAGTGAAAACCTGTCATCTATTCATACATCACTGTTACTAAAGATATCAAAAAGAAAAACTGCGTTATGAAAAAGAAAGAAGATGCAGAAAACTTCAAATGAATGCAGCATGTCAATTAGAGCAGAATTTTTGTTTAAAGTAAAAAAGTTAAGTATAAAAAGGTGGTTAACATTATAAATACAGACACCCACAAAATAACACCAAACTGGTTATTTTCCTATGCAATTTTAAACACTGCCTGTTGTTCCTTCCAACCTTGATGTGTGACTCTCATGACAGGAAAACGCTATTATTAAATACAAATCACTTGTAGCTGTGCAATACTCTGTGTGTGCTAGGTTTGACCTGATATAACCATACTGGTTGACCGAGCCTAAAGTATCAAATTACCCAGTTGTGTGTGCCAGAAATAAAGGTACCGTAGTTCACTGGTTTACACTGGGAGTACTCAGCAAAATGACTCTGACTTTACACAATATTTGGCACACGCATCAGCTGCAGTTAAATCCCAGTATATCCACTGGGATACATATTTCCCTTGATGAGGCCATGAAGTCTGCCTTTACGGATCAAAATCAAACAGCCCAATTAAGTTCTACCCCGCCTGAACTGAACATTTACATTTATAAGCCAAAAATTCTTTGTGTTAGGTCACAGGCTAAGCAATATCACCTGGTGTTTCCTGAATTCCAGGTCTTGCTACCACCAATATAAACTAGCCGTTGGTTTCAGCACATCTTTTTTTCTCTTCGGTCTTCCCCCTCTCTCCCATTCACCCCCCTCACCCCCTCTGATCACAACACACACACACACACACACACACACACACACACACACACACACTCTCTCTCTCTCTCTCACACACACACACACACACACACACACACACACACACACACACACACACACACACACACACTCCCATTCACCCTCTCTGATCTCACACACACTCTCTCTCTCACACTCTCTCTCTCTCTCTCTCTCTCTCTCTCTCTCTCTCTCTCTCTCCTCTCTCTCTCTCTCTCTCACACACACACACACATACACACTCTCTCTCTATCACACACAAACACACATACACACTCTCTCAGTCAAGATTGTGTTTACTGCCTTGCCTTGCCCCCCCCCCCCCCCCAACTCCCTTCCATTTTTTTTTTTTTTTTTGGTACAGGGTGAGGTCTAACCTTGTAGGACACAAGCAGAGGCAAACTGATTTCAGAAACAGCATGCATGGCTTCGGGCCCGGGTCTGGACTCTGCAGGCCGGTGCCGCACATGCTGTGAGAGGGTTACACAGGCACAGCACACAAACCAAATCAGCTTGAAATCAGGAGTAAATCAATCATGTGTCAGTGCAGCAGGCAGAGAGCAATACAGAAAGGTGTGAGTTCACTCAACCAAAACTCTTGGGCCATCTTCAGTGTTGGGGGTTTCAGACCATCGACAGTGGCTTACACAGCGCCACAAACTGAACCCTTGCCAAAAAAGACAGCTGTCATTTCGGACCGACCACAGTTCTGAAGAGAGATCACCTTCACTCAAGCCACGCTAATGATACACTAGGGCTCAAAGTTGGATAGGATTTCCCCCTAAGTCTGACAAGACAGACTGCCTGCCTGGTTTCACAGTGTGACTGTGACATGAAGCAGTGACGAAGATGGATGCAGTGCTGGAGATGCACATCACACAATGTTGCCTTGCAAAGTTGCAGGCCCACACAACACTCCCTGGG